>SJYA01000103.1:1656422-1669033 GCA_006410615.1 Neotragus moschatus
AGAGATCAAATTGCCAACATCTGCTGGATCATTAAAAAAGCAATAGAGTTCCAGAAAAACATCTGCTTTATTGACTATGACAAAGCCTTTGACTCGGTGGACCACAACAACTCTGGAAAATTCTTCAAAAGATGGGAATATCAGACTACCTTACCTGCTTCTTGAGAAATCTGTATTCAGGTCAGGAAGCAACAGTTAGAGCTGGACAAAGCTATATATTGTCACCCTGCTTATTTAACTTATATGCAGAGTACATCATGAGAAATGCTGGGCTGGAGGAAGCACAAGCTGAAATCAAGATTGCCAGCAGAAATATCAAAAACCTCAGATATGCAGATAACACCACCCTTATGGCAGAAAGTGAAGAAGAACTAAAGAGCCTCTTGAGGAAAGTGAAAGAGGAGAGGGAAAATTTGGCTTAAAGCTCAACATTCAGAAAACAAAGATCTTAGCATCTGTCTCATCACTTCATGGGAAATAGATGGGGAAACAGTGGAAACAGTGACATACTTTATTTTCGGGGGCTCCAAAATTACTGCAGATGTTGACTGCAGCCATGAAATTAAAAGATGTTTGCTCCTTGGAAGAAAAGCTATTACCAACCTAGATGGCATATTAAAAAGCAGAGACATTACTTTGCCAACAAAGGTCCATCTAGTCAAAACTATGGTTTTTCCAGTAGTCATGGATGGATGTGAGAGTTGGACTATAAAGAAAGGTGAGTGCTGAAGGATTGATGCTTTTGAACTGTGGTGTTAGAGAAGACTCTTGAGAGTTCCTTGGACTGCAAGGAGATCCAACCAGTAAATGCAAAAGGAAATCAGTCCTGAATATTCATTGGAAGGACTGATGCCGAATCTGGAACTCCAAGACTCTGGCCACCTGATGGGAAGAACTGACTCATTTGAAAAGACCCTGATGCCGGAAAGATTGAGGGCAGGAGGAGAAGGGGACGACAGAGGATGAGATGATTGGATGGCATCACTGACTCAATGGACATGAGTTTGAGTAAACTCCAGGAGTTGGTGATGGACAGGGAGGCCTGGTGTGTTGCAGTCCTTGGGATCGCAAAGCGTCAGACATGACTGAACTGAACTGAATTGAACTAAGCTTCAGAGCAGGAATTCAAACCTAATAATCTGCCCTCAAAGTCCGTGCACACAAGCTAATTGTTTCCCTGTTGACTAGCCTACTAGACTTCTTGAATAGGAACAGTTCATCTAGGTAATCTTGCTGTTGTATATCTTATACCACCTGGGATTTTATTGTTTTCCATATGTATGAATGAACAAAGGAGAATTCTGAGGCTGTGGAGGAGTAATGATACTGAGTGCCAAACTATGACAAAAGATATCTATAATTCTTTGAGAGAAATTATTCTTTATCCTTGCAACTCCTCAGAAATTTCATCCACGGCAACTAAAGTTCTTTTATGCTCCAGTGATGGAGTCTTACTTCACTCTTAGCTAATTTCAGTGTTGACAAATTATAGATATATTCTTTTATGTTTATGTTAATGACCATTGTAAGACATATTTCATATATTTACTCTAAGCATAGAACAACACTACTAGTAAGAAAAAGAATATATAGAGTTGGGAAATAACATGTGGGAGTAGAGAACTGGCAAAGGTAATAATAAAATAGTAACAAAAAAATCAACTACCATTTTCAAACCCTTACCATGAGCTAGGCACTTGCATTATTGTTATTAATAATGATACTATAATTTCAATGCATTATCTCACTTAACCCTCACAACAACCATGAGGTAGGAATATAATGACCCTGAAATTCTGGTATTCTCATTTTTTAACAACAGTGTCAGATGCCTTAAAAGAGTGTATTCACAAAGTTCACAACCATTTATTAAAGCAGAAGCTTAAAAATCTTGGGACTACATTTTTATCAGTTGTCTTTTTTTTCACCAGTTTCACAAGTGTTATATAATAGACTGGCAAGCACTATTATTCCCCAGACGTTAATGCCATCATGAGTTCATTTGCATTCAGTATCTACTCCACACAAGCTCATTCACAAGTTAGTACATTGTTCACTAAAAACATATACACTTGCCAATTTCTTATGGTAGACCATAATAGTTGTTGTTGTTAGTTGCTAAGTTGTGTTTAAGTCACTCTTTTGTGACCCTATAGACTATTTCCTGCCAGGCTCCTCTGTCCATGGATCTCCTGGGCAATAATACTGGAGTGGGTTGTCATTTCTTTCTCCAGGGGATTTTCCTGACCCAGGGATTAAATCCACATCTCCTACATGGCAGGAGATTCTTTATCACTGAGCTACCAGGGAAGACTGTCATATCACATTACATTACATTACAATGGATATAAGTAATTGAGTCCCTATTATGTGTTGGGCAAAATGTTAGGTGCTTTACAATATGATCTCATTTAGTCTCCATCACTGTGGGAGTGTGGTTTTCTTATCTGCAGTTTATAGCTGAGTCAAATGGCTCAGAATAACTTGTCCATGGTCTCACAGTTACTAAGCAGTGAGCTAGGACGGGAGCTCAAACCCACCTCAGGCTACCACAAAAATTAAGAGAATTTTGCAAAGTGGGAATTTGCAAAATTAATACACAAAATAAATAGCCTTTCTATACAGAAACAAACAAACAAAACAAAAAATATTATGAAAAACTGTTTAGGATAGGAAGGATGTAAAAAATACTGTTCATTGCTGAGTCGTGTCTGACTCTTTGCAATCCCATGGACTGTAGCCTGCCAGGCTCCACTGTCCATGGAATTTTCCAGGCAAGAATACTGGAGTGGGATGCCATTCCCTTCTCCAGGGGATTGAACCCGGGTCTCCTGCATTGCAGGCAGATTCTTTACCATCTGAGCCACTAGGGAAGCCAAAAAAAAAAAAAACAAGCAAGCAATTAAATAAACAAATGAATAGACATGGAACCTTTAGTAGCAAACATTTAAAACCTTTATAAGGAAAACTGTATAACACTTTTGAAAGACACAGAAGTTATTTAATAAGTGGAGGGGGAAACCCGGTTCTTAAACATGGAGATTCAATTTCATAGAGATATTAATTGTCCCTATGTTGATTCATGAACTTATCATAATTCCAATAGGGTTACATCAGTTTTATTTTCCCCTTGAAATCTGCTTGCTTATTATAAAGTTCATTTAGAAAAACAACTAAGCAGGAAAAGTCATAAAAATCCCGGACAAAAAGGTGGGGGTGAGGTGGGAGGCTAAGACTTCATATATTAAAACGCGTTCTAGATTTTTTATAATTAAAAAAGCAATAATGGCATATGAATAGATAGCCCAACATAGATTAGAAAACCTAAAAGTATGTATAGCAGCATAGGAAAAAAATTACAATAGAAAAAGCAAGTACTGGAAGAAAATATATATGAATTTCTTTACAAATTTCAAGTGGGAAAATTTTTTCCAAATGATGCCACAATGACATAAGACTTCACAGTCAATTAAGCAATATTAAAGGCAAATGCCTCTTTTAGCCAATAATCATCTCTGTCATGGATTCTACGAAAAGCTAAATCCAACACACCTCTGGGAAATCACAGAAATTGCAGAATTATTCATTAGAACTAACTCTAATACCTTCTCTTTCTTCACCACCATTTTTAAACTCCAGCTCAAAGACTGTAGGAATATAACCAAATCCTAAAAGAATCTAAGCCACAACTACAGAATTTGTTGTAATTAAACTATACTACTTCATAGTCCCATATAATCCAAGACTTCTTGCATTTCAGAATTATGCAAGCATGCTAGGTTGCTTCAGTCGTGTCTGACTCCGTGTCCCTCTGGACTGTAGCCCACCAGGCTCCTCTGTCCATGGGATTCTCTAGGCAAGAGTACTGGGGTGTGTTGTCATGTCCTCCTCCAGGGGATCTTCCCAACCCAGGGATGGAACTGGCATCTCCTACAGCTCCTGCATTGCAGGCAGATCCTTTACTGCTGAATCATGGCGGGGAAGCCCCTTCAGTATTATACTTACTTTTAAAGGGATTCCAATTCTTGAATATCTTAATCCACTATTATATCAAAAAATATGCAAGTGATTTCTATGTGCCCTGGGGCAAGGTAGATATTTAGCTTTATCCTATAATTTAAAATAATCATGCAAATGTATACTAAAACTCTGTAAATGATATTTAAAAAAAAAAAAACAACAACTTGTTCTGGAGAAGGATCTGGCTGGATTCAAGCCTGTCAATTGTGTAGCTGCTGACTGCACAGCCTTTGAGTCTATGAAAAGACAGCATCTTTGCTTACTCTGAGATATTTTACTTCACCCTTAAAAGTTGCCAAACCTCTAAAATTTGTAAAAAAATATATGTTTAGGAAGAAAAATCTAGATTGTTGTACATTCTTCCCAACATTTCAAGAGGCATGATATGGATTCTTTGGACACTGAGCATACCATTATTTACTGATCGGAATGTATTTCAGACACAATAATTACAGTGTCTGATTAGTGTCTCCAGAACATACAGATAACATCTACATTTATAAAAATTAGAACTATTTCCAGAAGTAGCTTCGGAGAAAAAGCTTTTTAAAAAACAACATAAAAACGGTCCATTGGCAAAAGATATGATCAGAGCCTTGCTGTACACTAACATTGCCTTGCAAATGAAAACCTGCGCTGTTCCTTATGATCAGGGTTTTACCCATTTATTTGGTTAATCATTCAAATGGCTAAACAGACCTCTAATTTGAAAATAAAAACCAATTGATGCAATCACAAACAAGTTCTAAAATTGCGGTTTATAAAAATTGAAATCTTGTTCGAAGCCAAAACACACACACAGTTACCTTTTCCTAATCAGAGCATTCATTTCTCCTCATTATGATCTCACAAGCACATTAAAATCTTATTAACATTAATTACTTCTGAGCGCCTATGCATGAGCAGTGACAGTCGTGAGCGTGCGCGTGTCTGGATCATCTCTACATTTATATACCTTGNTTTAAAACCTTTATAAGGAAAACTGTATAACACTTTTGAAAGACACAGAAGTTATTTAATAAGTGGAGGGGGAAACCCGGTTCTTAAACATGGAGATTCAATTTCATAGAGATATTAATTGTCCCTATGTTGATTCATGAACTTATCATAATTCCAATAGGGTTACATCAGTTTTATTTTCCCCTTGAAATCTGCTTGCTTATTATAAAGTTCATTTAGAAAAACAACTAAGCAGGAAAAGTCATAAAAATCCCGGACAAAAAGGTGGGGGTGAGGTGGGAGGCTAACACTTCATATATTAAAACGCGTTCTAGATTTTTTATAATTAAAAAAGCAATAATGGCATATGAATAGATAGCCCAACATAGATTAGAAAACCTAAAAGTATGTATAGCAGCATAGGAAAAAAATTACAATAGAAAAAGCAAGTACTGGAAGAAAATATATATGAATTTCTTTACAAATTTCAAGTGGGAAAATTTTTTCCAAATGATGCCACAATGACATAAGACTTCACAGTCAATTAAGCAATATTAAAGGCAAATGCCTCTTTTAGCCAATAATCATCTCTGTCATGGATTCTACGAAAAGCTAAATCCAACACACCTCTGGGAAATCACAGAAATTGCAGAATTATTCATTAGAACTAACTCTAATACCTTCTCTTTCTTCACCACCATTTTTAAACTCCAGCTCAAAGACTGTAGGAATATAACCAAATCCTAAAAGAATCTAAGCCACAACTACAGAATTTGTTGTAATTAAACTATACTACTTCATAGTCCCATATAATCCAAGACTTCTTGCATTTCAGAATTATGCAAGCATGCTAGGTTGCTTCAGTCGTGTCTGACTCCGTGTCCCTCTGGACTGTAGCCCACCAGGCTCCTCTGTCCATGGGATTCTCTAGGCAAGAGTACTGGGGTGTGTTGTCATGTCCTCCTCCAGGGGATCTTCCCAACCCAGGGATGGAACTGGCATCTCCTACAGCTCCTGCATTGCAGGCAGATCCTTTACTGCTGAATCATGGCGGGGAAGCCCCTTCAGTATTATACTTACTTTTANATCTAGGCAAGAGTACTGAGGTGTGTTGTCATGTCCTCCTCCAGGGGATCTTCCCAACCCAGGGATGGAACTGGCATCTCCTACAGCTCCTGCATTGCAGGCAGATCCTTTACTGCTGAATCATGGCGGGGAAGCCCCTTCAGTATTATACTTACTTTTAAAGGGATTCCAATTCTTGAATATCTTAATCCACTATTATATCAAAAAATATGCAAGTGATTTCTATGTGCCCTGGGGCAAGGTAGATATTTAGCTTTATCCTATAATTTAAAATAATCATGCAAATGTATACTAAAACTCTGTAAATGATATTTAAAAAAAAAAAAACAACAACTTGTTCTGGAGAAGGATCTGGCTGGATTCAAGCCTGTCAATTGTGTAGCTGCTGACTGCACAGCCTTTGAGTCTATGAAAAGACAGCATCTTTGCTTACTCTGAGATATTTTACTTCACCCTTAAAAGTTGCCAAACCTCTAAAATTTGTAAAAAAATATATGTTTAGGAAGAAAAATCTAGATTGTTGTACATTCTTCCCAACATTTCAAGAGGCATGATATGGATTCTTTGGACACTGAGCATACCATTATTTACTGATCGGAATGTATTTCAGACACAATAATTACAGTGTCTGATTAGTGTCTCCAGAACATACAGATAACATCTACATTTATAAAAATTAGAACTATTTCCAGAAGTAGCTTTGGAGAAAAAGCTTTTTAAAAAACAACATAAAAACGGTCCATTGGCAAAAGATATGATCAGAGCCTTGCTGTACACTAACATTGCCTTGCAAATGAAAACCTGCGCTGTTCCTTATGATCAGGGTTTTACCCATTTATTTGGTTAATCATTCAAATGGCTAAACAGACCTCTAATTTGAAAATAAAAACCAATTGATGCAATCACAAACAAGTTCTAAAATTGCGGTTTATAAAAATTGAAATCTTGTTCGAAGCCAAAACACACACACAGTTACCTTTTCCTAATCAGAGCATTCATTTCTCCTCATTATGATCTCACAAGCACATTAAAATCTTATTAACATTAATTACTTCTGAGCGCCTATGCATGAGCAGTGACAGTCGTGAGCGTGCGCGTGTCTGGATCATCTCTACATTTATATACCTTGCTGCACTTTGCTTATAAAACATGTGAAAATATTTCTGCTAACACCAATTAGCTAATTTCACACACACACACAGATAGTAAACTGCCGTCTCACTGCACAGCCTATCAGACACCAGCAAACATATGGACAAACGGACGGGAAAGAAAGCAGAAACACCTCTTGAATGTGAGAACTAAAACGACTTATACTCGCTCCTTAACTCTTGAGGTGAAAACAAGTTGAGAGAACAAAATAACAAAAAAATAAATCATTAACATTTTAAAAACCAAGCATTCTATTTTCTACGCAGAGAGGTTCAATGATAAAAATGATAGAGACAAAGAAAAACTGGCAAGCAAAAGGCAGCAGACTCAGGACAGAAAAAGACAGAGGCATAGAAATGAAAGTGTCCTTTTTTACACATGTACACACACATGCATATATACACACTTGCTTTGTATAATCATATTCACATTATAACTTGAGAAAAACTATGTATACAATCTTTACTCCGACTGTAAAGTAAGAATAATAGCACACCAGATGTCAAAATCAAACAGGTCTATCTTAAATAATAAAATTCCACGTCGACCTAAATGACTTATATATTCTATTTATACCAAGAAAATTATATATAGGAGCGCCTCAGTTTTTACAACAGAAACTCTACGTAAATGTAGAAAACTAGGTAGTTAAAGCCATAAAACCACAGATAATCTGTATCTCTTTCCTTCACACTCTCAATATCCAATGTATTTTACCATTCACACACACACTCCACCAACTTAGGTTCTTCTTTCCCTCACTGTGTGTCTTTTAGTAGGAATATTCATAAAGAATAAATCACTGACCATTACATCCACATTTTTTTTGTTTGATCCATGTATCTATCTTCTCTTCATGGCCTACGGGTTATGCTAAATCCAAAAACCTATGTAATACTGCTGTATCTTTATCCACACATTCTATCTTGAGTCTTTCTGCCATCTTTAATTTCTTTGTCGCCAGTGACCACTATCCCAATGCTATATGATTTTCCCAAAGAAAATATTTGAAAATTCCTATGGAAAACACTAGGCAACAGCCAGAAAACCTCATGTTTAGTTCCATAATGACTTTCTCAGTGGAAAAAATAACCTCTTTTGGTCACAATGCCTAGGTTTATAAAAAAAGGAAATAACAATTCTAACAATATACTCATTAAATAATTTTAGAATATTTGACTAAGAATAAAATATAGTCAAATATATTTGAGACATTCAACAATCCAATAAAATTAATGTTCAAGATGATTTAAGCAAATATAGCTCATTCTATATTTCCAAAGTTCAACCTGTTTTTCAGCAGTCTCATCGGCCTAAAGCATGGCAGTCGATTACACACAGCAACGCAAGTGTGCACCCTATAGGTGTGCTACGTAACAAAAGTCTTAGTGCTTTTTCTGTATAGGATATAACGCATATTGGAGTAGAAATGATAGGAAGCAAGATTTTTTAATCTTCATGAGATATTTAAAATATATGACTGGTATCAATATGAAGTTTAAAAGAAAGCAAACAATATACTGAATTTTATTTTAATTCAGTGTTAAACAACATGCTCACAACTGAAAAAAATTAGCAGACATTCTCTGGGAAGTCTAAAACATGCTAATATAATATCATAAGCAAAAGGAGTGTTAAGAGTTTTTTTAAATAAACTAGAAGATAATAAAATAAGGCCAAATATAATAAAATGGTATCTAAAACTGACAGTTATGTCAATTAATTGCCAATTTACCATAACAATTCAAAATAAAACTCACAGACTTTGTATAGGTCAGTAGCTTGTTATAGTACTATTTATGACTTGCAAATATTCTGCTTTACCAGATTTATCAAACAAAATTAAAGGTATCCTTTATAAGAAAGCCTCTAGAACTGAGAAAATCTAGGTTTGAAAACCTGAAAAATCAGTCGTTGTCTGTCATAACAGAATAGCATGCTATGCTTTAAAAAATATATTAGTTTTAATTAGTAAACATTTAAGTGTTTGTTTATAGGTCATTAATAGCATAACAGAGTCTGGGAACCAAAAATTAAAGTATTAGCACCCACTGCCAAATGGAGATTGGTTTTATTTTATTTTTAAACCTCTAAATTTATAGATCATTGAAAAATTATGAAATTTATTCAAAAAATCAATTGACATTGACATTTTAAAGAATATATTGTATTAAGATATATCCCTAATGACCAGAGAAGCTTGGAAAAGGAGGAAGGAGCAAAGAAATAATCTTGATTAAACTTAAAAAGAACCACAGTATTCCATTTTCAGTCTGCCCTCATATTCCATTTTCAGTCTGCCCTCTTGCAGCCAGTTTCCCAAAGATCCATTGATATATGACCATGACAGAACAACTAGCAAAAAAGTGCAGAAATAGACTGAGACTTAGAACCCATCTTCCCTTTCAAAAATGCTACATCACAAACTGCAAGGACTAGATGGTCAAATTTCAACATCAAAAGTACACTTGACATTTGAACCAGATCTAAGAATTATGGTCTTTGTTTTCCAATAAAAGCTGGTAAACTGAAGTTTACTTAACTCTTTCCTGTGTTTATGAGCTTCTCAAGGATTACTGAAATTAGAGACTACATATGAAAAAGATAGTTCATCATTTCCAAAAAAGATATTCATCCAGATTGCCCTCCAATCCGTGAAATCTGAGATGCCTAAAGAGTCTTCTTTGTGAAAGCCTTACAAATATATCCAAAGATGGTGAGTCCCATATGGCTCTGATAAATGAAACCCGTTATTGTGAATTTCAAGCTCTTCTTTAAAACAAAACACTATTGGGTGGATTTGGTGCTCATGAAATAAAGCACTAATTGCGTGGCCTAACAACACTCTGAATCCTCTCCCTAGCAGACATTTTAAGTTGTGCCAAATTGGTTTTGGGATGTGAACAAATATTCTGGAGCCAGACTCTCACATGCACGCACTACTCCCTGGAAGTAAGTTGGACACTCTTGGAAACTGCATTAACTCTTTCAGGCCACCAGGGAACCTAACTCTCTCAAAATGAAAGTTCTCTTTCAAGACAAAAATAAGTCACTCAGTTTCAAGTTAGACTCAAGTAAAAGGTAAAATAGAGAAAAACTGATTTGGGGTCAGTTCAGCAATAAAGTGTCCATAGATATTAGATATCCCCTATACCCCAATGGATGCTTATTCACATGTATCCAGAAAATCTTCTTCTTTTCCTATGTGTGCATAATTTCCGAGACATTAATAAGAGTTCTGTGCATTCAGGAGAAGAGAATTCATTTTAATCTTAATATGCCACATTTGCCTCAGGCAGAGTGATAAGAAACTTTTGTTTCTTTGGTAACCACTTTCACCTTATTATAACAGAAAACTTCTTGAATTTTTGTTTCACCACATGAAATATAATTTCCACACTAGAATTTTTTCTATGCTCTCCCCATCATGGTTCAAAATGATGCCTACAGACCTGGAACTGCATATTTAAGTGGTAATTAATCTAATCCCATCTCCCTTTCACTAAAGTTTAAGAATTAATAAAAACATTTTTTAAATAACTAAATATAAGAAAAAAATTATAAATATCAGTTTCTCTTTTTAATCTTAATTTCTTCAGAAGCAAAATAATTTCTTAGGAACAAGGGTTACTTTTTAGGGAATTTTAATTAGCATTTTATTTGCAGCACCTTGAAAATAACATTTCCCATTTAGTTCACTGACAAATATCCTGGCTTTTATTTGTCCTCAAGATTACCCAAATTTCAGTAACTATAATTTTATACTTTTAGGTCACTGTCATTCTGTGGCTGTCACTTTCCCCTTTCATCTAAAGGCTTAGTAAAGATATAGATAAAAGGAAAATTACTTTTTTGGGTGGAAAATAACTAATGCCCGTGGAGAGTTTTTTTTTTTAACCACTTCACTTCTAGTGTAAGCTTTCTAAGATATATTTTGTTAAAAATCATATTTAATTTCCTACCAATTGGTGTGAATTTAAGAGTACTACCAAAAGCCTATGTTCCATTTCTAACAAAGCCTTATATTCTAACAATTAGCCTGTGTGTACTGCTGCCAATGACTCTATTGCTAAGACAAACAAAAAGCAAAAAACAAAAAACCACCTCATCAGACCCTAAGAGGAAATGAGCTGCTATTTGCAAGAAGATAGGACACATTTGGTGAATCGAATGTGTAGGTGCTTTGGACATTGGTTAATTCAAATTGCAATTCTTAGAAACCAAGTCTGCAAATGTGTCAAGGTGAGAACATGTACCTGACTTTCACTGGAGTTTTTCACAATAAAATCATAGCATTATTGCATTAAGGCCTATTTGTACCATGGCTGATATAATGGCATTATTTCTATGCTCTGGGGCATACTTGTTGAGTTAGTTGCTGGTAACTAAATAAAACTCATATTCTAGTTGAGCTTGATACCTAGAATCATACTAATGGTATTCAGAGGTAAAGGGTAAAACTCAATAGGCACCTCTACCTCAAAACTGTTTTACCTATTTTTTAAAATAAATATTATATCAGTAAGAAACTGACTGAATACATATTGAAAACTTCCAAACAGAGAGATTCTAGGGCCAAGCAGCAATTTTCTCATGAAGTCCAAACAAAAGGGATATTGGGGCAGTTATAAACCCTTTATAGAAGACTGAAGTTTTGATTTAAAGCTCTACTGTGGTCCTCTTTTCCAACCTAAATCCATATAATGACATCAGTTTAGGAAAGACGGTATCAAAACTTGGCATATGTTCTTTTCAAAATCCTATGATTAACAGTAATTACAAGACTAAAAAAAAAAAAAAAACAAGCTCTTTCTTTGCATGCATGCTAAGTCACTTCATTCATATTCAATTCTTTGTGACCTTATGGGCTGTAGCCCTCCAGGATCCTCTGTTCTTAGGATCTTCCAGGCAAGAATACTGGAGTGGACTGCCATTTCCTTCATCAGGGGATATTCCCAACCAGGGATCAAACCCCGATCTCTTACATCTCCTTCATTGACAGGCAAGTTCTTTACCACTAGCACCACCAGGAAGCCTAGTCTTTCTTTAGTAATACACTTTTACTCCTCCCTCTTTCTGTGCATGTATTTGCTATAGGTTCTAGGTTTGTAGTTACCATGAAGCTTAAGTACTGAAGAATAAGCAAAGCTCAAAGTTAGTAGAAGAAAGAAAATAACAAAGACTAGAACAAAAGTAAATGAACTAGAGACTAAAAAGACAATAGAAGAGTCAATGGAACAAAGAGGAGGCCCTTTGAAAAGATAAAATTGACAGATCTTTTAGGGAGAGGGTGGGATGATTGGGGAGAGTGGCATTGTAACATGTACGATATCATAAGTGAAACGAATCACCAGTCTAGGTTCGATGCAGGATGCAGGATGCTTGGGACTGATGCATGGGGATGATCCAGGGAG
>SJYA01000103.1:1669174-1926506 GCA_006410615.1 Neotragus moschatus
TGGGGTGGGGTGGGAGGGGGAAGAGGGGGTTGGGACTGGGAGCGCATATACACTCGTGGCTGATTCATGTCAATGTATGGCAAAACGAATACAGTACTGTAAAGCAAAACAAACTAAAAAAATAAAAATAAAAATTTAAATAAATAAAAAAAATAAACTGATTGGTAAACCAGAAAAAAGACAAAAGAAGAGAAAGGATTCAAATAAATAAAATCAGAAATTAAAGATGAGATATTACAAATGTTATCATAAAAAATACAAAAGATCATGAGAGACTACTATGAACAATTATGTGCCAACAAACTGGACAACCTAGAACGATGGATAAATTCGTGGAAACATACAACCTACCAAGATTAAATCATGATGGAATACAAAATCTGAACAGACTGATTATAGCTAAAGAGATTGAATTAGTAATCAAAAACCTCTCAACAAACAGAATTCCAGAACCAAATGGATTTACTAGTAAATTTTTTTCAAATTCAAAGTAGAATACCAATTTTTCTCAAACTCTTCAAAAGAATAGAAGAGGAAGAAACTCTTCCAAACTCATTTCATGAGGCCAGCATTCCCCTGATACCAAAATCAGACAATAAGATGCAAGAAAATTATAGGCTGATATCCCTGAGACCATAGATGCAAAAATCATCAGCAAAATAGTAGCAGAGTTCAACTATACATTAAAAAAGATCATACACAATGATCAAGTGGAATTTATTCCAGTGATTCAAGCATGATTCAATATCCACAAATTAGTCAATGTGAAACACATTTTAAAAAATGAAGAATAAAAATCATATGATAATCCAATAGATGCAGAAAAAGCATTTAAAAATTTCAACATCCACTTATGATAAAAAAATTTTAACACAGCAGGTGTGGAAGAAACATTCCTCAGCATAATAATGATCATATATGGCAAACCAATAGCTNTAAAAAATGAAGAATAAAAATCATATGATAATCCAATAGATGCAGAAAAAGCATTTAAAAATTTCAACATCCACTTATGATAAAAAAATTTTAACACAGCAGGTGTGGAAGAAACATTCCTCAGCATAATAATGATCATATATGGCAAACCAATAGCTAACATCATATCCAATGGTGAAAAGCTGAAAATTTCCTTTAAGATCAGTAACAAAAGAAGAATGCCTACTCTCATCACTTTTATTCAACATAGTATTGGAAGTCCTACCCATAGCAATTAGGCAAAAAGAAAAAAACTGGAAAGGTAGAAAGAAAACTGTCATGTTTGCAAATGATATATCAGTGCATGTGTGCATGCTCAGTCATTTGTCATGTCTGACTCTTTGTGCCCTTATGAACTGTAGCCCACCAAGCTCCTCTGTCCATGGGATTCTCCAGGCAAGAATACTGGAGTGGGTTGCCATGCCCTCCTCCAGATCTTCCCGATCCAGGGACTGAACCCACATCTCCTACGGTTCCTGCATTGCAGGCAGATTCTTTACTGCTGAGCCACTGAGGAAGCCTCATATCATATGTAGAAAACCCTAAAGACTCCTACAAAAAAAACTATTAGAACTGATAAATGAATTCAGTAAAGATGCAGGACACAAAATTTTTAAAAAGTGTTATGTGACCATATAGTAACGCTAAACTATCAGAAAAAAATCAAGGAAACAATCTCATTTACAATTACTTTAAAACTAAAATAAAATGACTCAGAATGCATTTAACCAAAGAGGTAAAAGACCTATATACTGAAAACTACATGACATAAATTGAATAAACTGAAGAAGACACAAATAAAAATATATCTCATGCTCATAAATTGGAAGAATTAATATTGTTAAAATATCTGTACTATCCAAAGTAAACATTGATTCAATGGAACCCCTAGCAAAATTCCAGAGGCACATTTTATAGAAATGGAACAAAAACTCATAAATTTTTATGGAACAAAGAAATACCTTGAATAATCAAAAAATCCTGAGAAAGAAGAACAAAGCTAGAAGCATCATGCTCCCTGATTTCAAACTATATTACAAAGCTATAGTCATTAAAATTGTAAGGTATTGGCATAAAAACAGACACACATACAACGGGGAAAGGACAGTCTCTTCAATAATGGTATTGGGAAAATTAAATAGTCACATACAAAAAAAATGAAACTGAACTGCTGCTTTATACCATACATAAAACTTAACTCAAAATGGATTAAAGACCTAAATATGAGACTTGAAACTAAACTCCTAGGAGAAAACAAGATAACAAGGTTAGTTGTTTGATATAGATCTTAGAAATGATTTTTTAAATCTGTACCAAATGTAAAAGCAACAAAGGCAAATAAAAACAAAGTGGGACTACATCAAACTAAAAGGCTTCAGCACAAAGGAAACCGTCAACAAAATGAATGGGAAAAAAAAAATTTGTAATCCATATATCTGATAAAGGGCTAATATCCAAAACATATTTTAAAAAACTCATACAACTCAATAGCAAAAAATAAAATCCAATTTTAAAAATGCACAGAAGATCTGAATAGACATTTTCCCAAAGAAGACATACAGTTGGTCACTACCTATGCAATAAAACACTCTACACTATTTATCATCAAGGAAATGCAAATTAAAACCACAGTGAGATATTACCTCACTTGTTAGAATGGTTATTATCAAAAGAACTAGAAATAAGCATTGGCAAGGATATGGGAAAAAAGGGAAACCTTCTGCATGATGGAGCAGCCACTATGAAACACAGTAGGGAGGTGTGCCAAAATTAAAAAACAGAACTAGAAATACCATATGATTCAGCAATTCCACTTCTGGACTTTTTTCTGAAGAAAACAAAAACACTAATTCTAAAAACTTATGTACCTCCATGTTCACTGAAGCATTATTTACAGAACTCAAGATATGGCAACAACCTAAGTGTTCATCGTTGGATGAATGGATAAAGAAATCAGTATCTATCATTGATCAATATCTATTCATTGATCTATACACACAACAAAGGTCCATCTAGTCAAAGCTATGGTTTTTCCAGTAGTCATGTATGGATGTGAGAGATGGACCATAAAGAAAGCTGAGCATCAAAGAATTGATGCTTTTGAACTGTGGTGTTGGAGAAGACTCTTGAGAGTCCCTTGGACTGCAAGGAGATCCAATCAGTCAATCCTAAAGGAATCAGTCCTGAATATTCATTGGAAAGACTGATGCTGAAGCTGAAGCTCCAATACTTTGGCCCCCTGATGTGAAGAACTGACTCACTGGAAAAGACTCTGATGCCAGGAAAGATTGAAGGCAGTAGGAGAAGGGGGTGACAGATGAGATGGTTGGATGGCATCACCGACTCCATGGACATGAGTTTGAGCAAGCTCCAGGAGTTGGTGATAGAATGAGAAGCCTGGCGGCCTGCAGTCCATGGGGTTGTAGAGTCAGACATGACTGAGCAACTGAACTGAACTGTTTCATCTGTCTATACATTATTATTTAGCCATAAAAAAAAGAATGAAATCTTGTCATTTGGATGGACCTTGAAGGCGTTATGCTAAGTGAAGTATGTCAAATGTGGTTCAATCGCTGAGTCATGTCCAACTCTTGTGACCCCATAGACTGTAGCTCACCAGGCTCCTCTGTCCATTGGATTTTCCAGGCAAGACTAGTGGAATGGGTTGCCATTTCCTTCTTCAGGGGATCCTCCTAACCCAGGGATGGAACCTGGGTCTCCTGCACTGCAGGCAGATTCTTTACCAACTGAGCCACCAGGGAATTCCCAGATAGAGAAAAAGAAATACATAAAATATATATATATATCTTAAGGCTAAGCTCATAGACACAGAAAATACATTGGTGATTGTGAGAGGCAGGAAGTTAGGGATGGGTGAAATGGGTGAATTGGTTTTCTTGTTTGTTTAAGGAAATTCAATTTTTAAAATACTAAGAAAATTTGAATAAATTATGAACATTATGTAATATTAATGTATCAGTATCTGTTCACTAATTTTAACAAATGGACCATGTTAATGTAAAATGTTACTAATAGAGGGATTCATGTGTGAGAGAGTATTATGAGGAATCTTTACCACTGGCTCATTTCTTTTTTTGTAAATCTAAAAACAAGCAAAGAAACAATAACCTGTTATTTATTAGGTATCCATCATATTTTGGGGGCTTCCCTGGTGGCTCAGATGGTAAAGAATCTGCCTGCAATGCAGAAGACCTGGATTTGATCCCTGGGTTGGGAAGATCGCCAGGAGAAGGGCATGGCAACCCACTCCAGTATTCTTGCCTGGAGAACCCCCATGGACAGAGGAGGCTGGTAGGCTACAGTCCATGGGGTCACAAAGAGTTGGACACAACTGAGAGACTAAGCACAGCACAGCATCACATTTTTTGTATTTAGAGATATGCCATGAACTCAGACCAAATTTATTCAAAGTCATTTTTTCTGGTTCCATGTTCATTTCTTACATAACTCCAATAAAACAGCAGCAAGAGGCTTAACATGATGCACACTGTTCTTACAGTTCAGCTAGTTCTAAATGGCCTTAATAATCAAAACATATTTATTCAACTAGCTTCTAAGCCTGAAATTATAAGAAGAAATATTTTTTTAGATGTTAAAAGTCAGTAGCCAAGGAAAAAAAAAAAAAAAGAGAGAGAAGGAGGGAAAAAGGAGAAGCTGTGTTATTAGAAAGGCATCGTGATCAACAGAGAAGCTGGACTGTCCAGTTGTCTTATTAAAACAAGTAACCTAGTTCCTAGGACTAATCTCAACAATGGAAACTACTATGTAACTTTAGGCAAGTTGTTTAATATCTATTGGTTTCTATTTCTTACTCTCTAAATCAGGGGTAAATTTCAGACACCAACTGCTTTCTTTATCCCTGCACTGGCTAGGATCTTTTAAAATGTATTCCCTGAGCCAAAACCTCACCCACATGCCATAGTTATTTGCCCTCCTTTTTCCCTGTCTCCTTTGACTCTGCAGAGAAATAAAATTAGCAGTCAAAGTTAAACAAGCCCAGTGGACAAGACAGTCTTTGGTTTAAGGAAACGGATGGAGTAAGTTGTGTTAAAGTGCTCATTTGGCCCCAAAGACTCATTGTTGGGATACTACCTCCCACAACTAGCTCCACTGGAATTTTTCTCAGGAAAATGGAGAACTGTTTTAAGATAGACGTGCCCTTCAAGCTGGTCTCAAATCAAAATAAATTTAGGATATTCAAAAACACCCTACAAGATTTTCCCTGTGGAGCCTAAATAAATCACTGACCAAATTTTCCAATTTATGCTCTGCTGCTAAATGGGACTTTCTTTAGAAAAAAATACATGTTTTAATTTCTATATCTGAAAAATGAGTATAGGTGAAAGTCTTCATTTTATGTTTTCACCCTTCTCTTTTCACGGTAGCATTCATTTGTGCAACAGAATTTAAAGAATGCTATTTGGGAAAGACCACCCATAGAGAAAAATGTTGAAATAAAACCTAATTTTCTAATAAACTTGAAAGTCTGCTAAAGACAGCACTATATACCTTGCTTAGTGATTTTGTGAGTCTCTTTTAAAAATATATGTTTTCATACATAATTACAGAGGAATCAATAATATCTTAAAAATATATGCATACCAAATTTATAAATATTTTCATACTTATTTTCATACTTAAAAGATACATTTGGAGTTCCAAAATTATTAACAACCCTATTGCATTTAAAATATTATTAAATCTATAAAAACTCACAAATATAACATTTTTAGCAATTCATATGTATACATAGGCTGTCTTTTTATACCAAGAGGCATTAAAACAAAATAATAAGGATATCAGGAATGCTCAGGAATCAGCTTTTGAATTTTATAAAGTACTGATGCATTGATTCTATTAATGTTTTTATTCTATTCTATTCTATTCTAAATGCAAACCAGTTATTTTAAGACCAATAACATGTCTATGGAGGCCATGAAACTGTTGTGTTGATGGCAGGTCCTATAAGGCAAGATTGAATTTTGCACTCAAATATTCTGTTCCAACAAAGAGTTTCAACTCTCAAATAAAAATATAAACAAAAGACAGTTCACGTCAACTGACCTCCCTACAGCTTTATGCATAGTTAACACCAAATTTTATAAGACTTTAAAAAATACATTATTAGACTGATTAAGTGTGGCAAAATGGTTTGTTCCCTGCAAAAAAAAAAAAAGAAGAAGAAGAAGAACTTAATTCCCACAAAGTGTAATTAGCACTTAGTGGCTTGTACTTATAAATTGTGGGACAGTCTGATTCTGCAGATTACCTGTAAAACAGAGTTAGAATTGCAGGAACTGGGAGTTAAGAGCACTAACTGTGATGTCAAAATCAGATTGAACCACAGGTCAGTCCTGGTTCTGCCACTTGGGCATGCATGTGTACTAAATGGCTTCAGTTGGTCGGACTCTTTGTGACCCTATGAATGGTAGCATCCCAGGCTCCTCTGTCTACGAGATTACTAGATTTGAAAACTTGGGTAAGTCACTTACTCATTCCAAACCTGACTTTCTGTATCTGTAAACTGGTTAAAAAAATACCTCATAGCAAAGACATGGGGGTTAAAAGTAATCCTGTAGAAAACATTTTTTAGTAGCTCAATGACAATTATTATTTATAGTTAAGCTCCTTACCATTCAGAAAATCTGAATTCTACTTACAGTTAAAAATTATTTCTCAATGGAAGAATAAGAAAAAAATTCAATTACTTTTCCATGGTGTAAACAATACTTACACTGTATCAGGAAAGCCCTCTGTGGCCCTTAAAAGCTAAACATCATCACTTAACACAATAGAAGCCTGCTGCTGCTGCTGCCGCTAAGTCGCTTCAGTTGTGTCCGACTCTGTGCGACCCCATAGCCCACCAGGTTCTGCTGTCCCTGGGATTCTCCAGGCAAGAACACTGGCGTGGGTTGCCATTTCCTTCTCCAATGCATGAAAGTGAGAAGTGAAAGGGAAGTCGCTCAATCGTGTCCAACTCTTCACAGCCCCATGGACTGTAGCCCACCAGGCTCCTCCGTCCATGGGACTTTCCAGGCAAGAGTACTGAGTGGGGTGCCATTGCCTTCTCTGAATAGAAGTGTAGTAAAGATTTATTAGAGACAAAATACTATGATACTGTATAAAGAATATAGATGTTCTGAATCCTGGCATTGACACTTAACAGGTATGTGAACTTCGCAATTTCTGAGCTTCAGGGTTGTTGCCTGTTAACATAAAGTGAAAAACAAAGTATACAATAGAGTTGTGAAGGTTAGGCAATTTATGTGAAAAGTGCTCAGGAACTTCTGTTTTCCTTAATTTTGGTGTCATGGGGCAAGAGTGGTAATTGCTGTTTTTCAAGACTAAACTTTTCTTACATAACAGTACCAATTTACCCTTCTATTTAAATTGAAATTATGTTTAGTGAAGGAATAATGTGAACGATGAGAATGAATTCAGGTGCAACAGTAAATATATTTTAACAATATACCCTAAACACAAACTGCTGCTAAGTTGCTTCAGTCGAGTCCGACCCTGTATGACCCCACAGACGGCAGCCCACCAGGCTCCACCGTCCCTGGGATTCTCCAGGCAAGAACACTGGGGTGGGTTGCCATTTCCTTCTCCAGAGTGAATCTCAAAACTTCCAATGTTATTAGAATCTACGATGCAGTTTTTGTAAAATACAGATGCCTGAATATCAGTCTAAAGATTCTGATAAAGGATGTCTGGGAATAGAACCTAGAAATTTGTGCATTTAAAAATCCCCTAGGTGATTATGATGTACAATAGCAAAAAGTAAAAAATGTTTTCTAACATGTGTGGACCAGCCATACCCATAATGGAATCCTAGGAGGGAGAGAGTTCAGAAACCTTAACTGTAACAAACACCCACAGTAATTCTTAAGCACACTAAAGTTTAAGAACTACTGGACTAGAGTCCAATAATACAATACTGAAAAGGTCCATAAAAATTTTCCCTCATATTTGGTTATTTAAAATTTTTACTTTTTAAGAAACATCACTCTCGAAAATGAATTTACCAAAAGACATATTGTACAGCAGGACTTCCTTGGTGGCTCAGGGGTAAAGAATCCTCCACCAGAATACAGGTATATGTATGGCTGAGTCCTTTCATTGTTCACTTGAAACTACCACATTGTTAATCAGCTGTGCCCCAATACAAAATGGCTTTGGTGTTAAAAAAAAAAAAGAATCCTCCTGCCAATTGCCAATGCAGGAAAACATAGGTTTGATCCCTGGGTTGGAAAGATCCCCTGGAGAAGGAAATGACAACATACTCCAGTACTCTTGCCTGGGAAATCCTATGGATAGAGCAGCCTCATGGGCTACAGTCCATGTGGTCACAAAAGAGTCCGACACACTAAACAACAACAATATTGTATAGAGCAGAGAAATATAATCATTGTTTTGTAATAATATTAGATGGAGTATCATCTATGAAAATACTGAATCACTATGTTTTATACCTGAAACTAAACTAGTATCTAAAATCAACTATACTTCAATAAAAAAATGAACTTATAAATGATGCATAAAACATTTATCTAAACATCTTTAAAAAACACCAATTTTAGGCTCATCAACATTGTCATTATTATTACAGCTTTTTAAATAAAAACTTAGAAAATTGGCTAAACATATCTAGTCATTGCCAGAGAGCCCATACCACTGAGAAGCACTCCAACTAAGAAATGCCTGGAATTCCAGTGTTTTGTAAATTTGTGTGTTTTGCTTTGATTTAGGTCTATAATTATCCATTCTTTAACTTGTTCTTAAATTGGTACAAAAATGTTCTTAAATTGGTATAGTGCTTTACTATTTATAAAGAAATTCCATGTACATTGTCATTTAATCTTCACAATTACCCTGTGGGGTAGATAAGAAGGGTAACATTTATTATCACCTTTCTGCAAATAAGAAAACCGAGCTCGACAAGCCTAAGCAACCCACCAAAGTCATACAGTTTGTTGTTTCAGGTAATACAAAGACTAAAAACTCCATATATAAATTTCATGCAAAAAATCTGAAATTTAAACTACATACTCATTTAATATAACACTCAAGTGTTATATAAAAATTTTGAACATCACACAAGTATAAATTGCAAGTAGTCCATAGTTCTATACCAAATCATAGGTTTATCTTGTTATTTGTTATAATTTATTTTACATATAAAGTTTAGAAGAAAGGCTAATTAGCCAAAATCAGTTAGCCAACCCCCTTACCCCCAAATTCTTCCTTGATTCTTGCTCTTTCTCACCCCACATCCAATATGTCCTAAATGTTGTACCTGCTAACTGTCTCTTTCATGTGTCCCTTCCCACCTTGCCTTTCAGTTACAGCCCTAGTCTCATTTCTTTTGACTTGGACTAGCTTTCATTAGTTTTCTAGTCTCCTCACCTCTGCCTGATGCCTTCTAGCCATCAAAATAGTCTGTATAAAATGAAAACCTGATCATGACACTTTTCTTTTCACACAGATGTTGCAATAAAATCTAGCAAAAATATCGACAAAAAACTTATCTTAAGTATCTTAAAATCAGCTAGTCTAGCCTGCCCATTTAATGGATGGAAAACAAATTTAGAAAAGTTAGGTATCTTACCTAAAGTAATATAGCAAATTTACTGGAAAGATAGAACTAGAGATTAACTATCTTTACCCCAAAGTCAACTATAATATACATTCATGGAAAGGCAATACATTGTTTTCAAAATCAAAAACAATCATTTTTAATATGAGAGAAAGTATTGATAAATTTATAAAGAGATGTTTGGAGAGTGGGTGGTATCTAATGACATTTTTCCAAAGAATTGGGAAAAAAAGCTCTAGAATTTTGGGAAAAAGAGCTCTAAAAAAAGCTCTTTCCAAAGCTCTAGAATTACTTAAAATTCAAAAAACAAACAATAAAAATAAAACAAATGAGTTGTAAACAAGCTAGACATAATCATTTATTCAGATTTCAAACATTTGAGTGCCTCTGGGCTGAATTCCAGAGAAAGTTCTAGAGGCAGAAGGATGAATAAGACCCAAACACTATCCTGGAGGAAATCATGGTTCAGTTGAAAGATATACTTACAAACAATGGCAGTACAATGTAAAAAGTGATGTTACCAAGGTATGCCTATAAAAGTTGCTGTGAGAACGTGCTGGATCAAGAATCACCTCAAAACAGGGCCAAGGCCTTACAAGTGGTAAGAATTAGGTGAGTATCTCTGACAATGCCTGCCTTCTTCATCCCCAATTCTAAATTAAACACATTCCTGTTTGTGCCTGGAATTTTAAAGTATTTTTAATATACAATGGAATGAAAGAATGGGCAAAGTGAACACATCCTAACTTCTCTCTGCATGTAAGAATTGCCAAATACACTAAAACATAGATTTTCATGCAGCTACTGCAAAATTAAAGGTTGAAACAGTTTGCCCAATTTTTGCAAATTCCTGTTCTTTTCTTTTCACTGTGTCATGCATCAGTTACTCTCACAGCAATAGGGACACAAGGTGGCACTGTCGTGCTGACATTCATTTCAGGGCCCTTTCAAAATGGACAAATTGGAGAAAGGTAGGAGGCCCTATTGCGACAACTAAAACCTGAGTCCTAATCTGGCCTTCTCCTAGGTCCACCAACATTAATAGTGGTCAAAGAAGGAGCAAGTCATTTTGCATTTCATGACTACCACATCATGCCTGTATATAAGAGAATATATTCTCTGATGGTTTCTGCAAAATGTTATGTGTATGTTCACAGATTCGTTCAAATGCATGTAGTGCAGCTTTGCTAATAGAAAGTTGGAAGTGAGCTGTTTACCACCAGCAAGGCCATGGACATGGACCACCTCTCCACCTAGTGGCCATTGAAGAGGAATGGAGCCATAGTAACCATACTGTTCTTCATTCAGTTAAAAGTAGCTTTTTTATCCAACCATCCATAGGCAATCATGTCACTTTGTCTGAAAAACGACAACTTTTGGTATACTGCATTCATTGAATTATTAATTAGCCCTAATAATATATTGTGATATCTACTTAAGCTGAGGACAACAATAACCAAAAAATTAAAGTGTGTGTGTGGTCTCTTAGATCACCTAAATTGCCTTTATTCTTCCATCATTGGCAACCTAAACTTCTCTCCATACATTTGTGATTTATAGGTAGAAAATCCAAGCAGAATTACATATATATATATATCTGCTGCTGCTGCTGCTAAGTCGCTTCAGTCGTGTCCGACTCTGTGCAACTCCATAGACGGCAGCCCACCAGGCTCCCCCATCCCTGGGATTCCCCAGGCAAGAACACTGGAGTGGGTTGCCATTTCCTTTCCCAATGCATGAAAGTGAAAAGTGAAAGTGAAGTCACTCAGTGTCCAACTTTGCAACCCCATGGACTGCAGCCTACCAGGCTCCTCCATCCATGGGATCTTCCAGGCAAGAGTACTGGAGTGGGTTGCCATTGCCTTCTCCAATATGTATATATAATTTATAATAAATGTACACAGTTTTTAAGATAAAAGAAAACCTAATAAGGAAATTTATCCTTCATTTTACAGGCAAAGAAACTGAGGAACAGAGAGATTATGATTTATTCAAAGTCATATAATCAGTTAGGACTAAAAACCAGGTCTGCAATTCAACCACTTTAAATCCTTTTTGACATTAGTTGATGCCTCGGTTCTCTAAGACACTGTCTTTTGTTTGTTTGTTTGGTTGGTTGGTTTGGTTTGGTTTGTTTACCACACTATAGGGTTTCTCTCAACATACTAGGAAAAAAAACTAGTTCCTAAAACTTTCACTCGTGTATTTTCATGCTAAGCTGATAGTATTTTAAAGAATTCCTAGCACATCTTTATATTTATGGGCATATATTTGAGCCCATCAAAAGAGTATACTTTTTTTAAACTACAGAATTATTCACATTTATTTAACATTTAAAAAGTGAAGAAGCAAGTGGACAGGGAAGAGAATGTGCTGCTCAAAACCACTGTGCAAAAATGGTTTCAGAAAGCTACTCTAAAAAGAAATCTAAATCCATTCAGACTGACATGAAGTTTAGAGTTGTTTTTGTTTTGTTTCATATAAAAAGCATTTAACTTTAAGAGAGGACACACACGCATGCACATAAACTTATTCAAGCACTTTACCCATTTTAATTAAACTCATGATGCTCTTCTGTGGCATGCCTTGGGAATGCTTTGTTGGGAAGCTTCTTACCAAAAAAAAAAAATGAAATTGGTTTACCAGCTAGGAAAGTCTGCTCATAATCCCCAACCCAAGGCTTAAAAGGAAAATGGTATGAAGAATATCTGTCAGTGAATGTATTAGAAATGTGATTCCTTACGACTTTCTCTCCTGTGATCTTCTCTTGGTGGTACCATTGGACTCTTTCTTGGAGGAGAAGAATTTAGGTAAATCTGCTTTTTTAAACAGGCACAGGGAGAAGAAAATGCTGTGTCCAATAGGTCAGATGGCTTTTATTGAGTGTTGGGGAGAAAGTCTTTTTCTTTCATTGCACTTACACATTTAGAAGCTTCAAAAGACCCCTTCCCCTTCACCCGCA
This sequence comes from Neotragus moschatus, assembly GCA_006410615.1. Lineage (NCBI taxonomy): Eukaryota > Metazoa > Chordata > Mammalia > Artiodactyla > Bovidae > Neotragus > Neotragus moschatus. Next base: position 1,681,729 of record SJYA01000103.1, read on the forward strand.
GCTTTACTTATACATATTCTCATCTTCATTTGCCTCTTAATCATCTCTATTCTTCTCTCCTCTAGAGACGAGGTGAAGGGATAAAGCTTTTTGTTGATTTGAACAGCTAGAAAAAGTAACAATGATTTTTGCCCAATCTTTTTGCCCAATATAAAGCTGGGGTGACAAGTGAAAACCCAGAAGATGGAGATGTTAGTAAATATGTGCAGACCCAAAGTACGTTTACTGGGTCAAAAAGAATTTTAGTGTGTCCAGTATTCAAAAACAGTAAAAAAAAACAACAACAAACCTACTGCATAAAGCCATCCCTGAGATTACCTATATTTGCCTGAAAGTGAAAGTGAAGTAGCTCAGTCATGTCCAATTCTTTGCGACCCCATGAACTGTAGCCCACCAGGCTCCTCTGTCCATGGGAATTCTCCAGGTAAGAATATTGGAGTGGGTTGCCATTTCCTTCTCCAGGGGATCTTCCTGACCCAGGGATTGGACCCAGGTCTCCCGCATTGCAGGCAGACGCTTTAACTTCTGAACCACAAGGGAAGCCCCTATATTTGCCTAGTTCCTATTTAAACAGTAAAAGAGAGGATCATATTCTCATTATTTAAATGTCTTGGCGTCTAAATAAGGGGATTTTGTTTATATTAATAATCATACAGTTATATTAATAATCATACAGTGTTCATATACATGCATACTATCTCCCAGAAAAATTATATCACCTAAGAGATTCAGTTTTCTGCTAGTAATAGCTTTTTTTTAACTTAGTTTTAATTTGGTACTTAAGCAAACTGACAACATTCCTTTAACTTTTTCCCACTTGCATTTCATTTATGGAAAGAAGCTCATACTATAAAAGAAATTTGTCAACAACAAATCATAATTTGATTACAATAGCAATTCAGAGAACATCTCTGAAAGAAAAGGAAGAAACAGCAAATACTCAGGTTCATTTAATAAAAAATTATAGCCTTCTAAACATTAGAGAGAACTAAAATTTAAATAATTTAAATTCAAATGTGGTTTTTAAAAAAAGCTTAGATGGAAAATTTCTAAAGAATGAAATGACACTATTATATATTAAGATGAATAATTATTAACATTTTTATTTTCAATGTATTGGACATCTTTTTAATCTCCTAAAACCCCAAATTCTATTAAACAATTTTATTTTTTTTTGAATGCAAATTCTTATATTAGTTATTATGTAAAGCTTTCAAATAAATTCTTAACATTTTAAAATGCATAATATGTAATATGTATGTTGAATTCATCATATCTCATGACAGAATTATGCAGTGGCAAAATTACTTGTAGTATCAAGAAAATAAACACAAAGTACAATAATGACCACCCTTCCCATCAAAGTTTCAAAGGTAACATTCCATATTCAGAAATTAGTAATAATACCTTTATAGTTTCCATCTGATAAGTAGATGGATCAATGAATTTAGCCCTTGCTCTTTTCTCAGCATAGTCACTTGGAAGTCAGTAGCTAACTTTCCCTAAGTTAAAGCAATTATATAAGGGTTGCGCTGGTTAACTGAACTACAGAATACCCTAAGCTGAAGGTTCAACTGAGTGTCAGAAGATTCCAGAAAGGCAAGTTCCATGTCCTCAAGCTGATTATTTTCAAGCAAACTGTAGAATCACAAAAAAAAGCTTGATCCTAGAGTAGAGAAGAGGTTATGAAGCCAAAGTCAAGCATAATTTTTCCACAGGTTAGTGTGGAAATAGCAAGCCACTTATTCATTATTACAGTTGAACAGCTCGAGTGGCAGAAAAGCCCTATTTTCTTATAGGCCCTTGAATGTTGTTTCTAACATCTGCTGTAGTGGTTACACATACATGATAGTAATAATAGATGGCATTATTTCTTCCCACAGCCTACATTGAAATTAGAAGTAACAGAGCTCAAAGAATCTACTTTGATATATTAAACATAACTGACATCAATGTTATTTGATGATTAAATATATACTATCTATGTTACAGGAAAATACATGAATTTAGACTTTCTCTAGGAATTCTAGGATACAGATATTGCCCTTGGGTTTCTGGTAAAGAATTGAAAGGATTTTGCTAGTTATTTGCCATTGGTTATAATCCCTGAGGATTCTGCAAAATGCTAGAAATTATGTAAGCAATGGAAATGCATGAAAGACTGGTTTTCAAGAAAACTGCAAAATTCACCAAGTTTTTGCCAAATAAACTAGGAATTGCATATGTAATTTGACAGTCTGGAGCAAAGAATCAAATGGCCAATGCTGACTCTAGAAACATTATAAATAATACCCAGTGTTGCATAAGCTAACCAAAATGGCTTATATAACATGAAAAACAATCATATAAAAGGGTTGATTTCTAAATGAATAATAACTCTTAGATGTACAAACTTGCACAATTGCTAGTGTTTATTGCCCTTGATGTGGGGTGAACTATTACTATGTAAGCAGTATATGATTTCTAAGTGCTTGTGATAGTTACATGGCCATATAAATGAAAATATTTAAGTTTTCTTTTCAGTGCTACGCAACTTTTCATGCTAATTACATTCTCACTGGCTAAGGACCTTAAGGTGAAGTATTAGCTTATTCCTTTGTAGAAGTTTAACAAAGTACATTTTCCACTGAAAAATGCAGTTTGCTAAAATATGTTTCTAAAGTGGCCTCCAAGACAAGTCAGCTCTAATATCTATTATCAAGTTTTAGACTTAAAAGAGGCCACCCTTGGGACTGAAGAAGGCTGGAACTAGTGGCATTCAAAGAATGTCAACATCAGTGCTTCCTTTGCCAGAAAGGATCACTAGTTAGCAGTATCAGCCAGATGCTGCCTCTACACACCTTGCCAGACCCTGGGGCAATGCATTTGCTCAGGGTCTGAACTTGGCTCCTCTGTGGCAGCAGGACTAGCTGCTACTCAAGCTTGGGTAAGTTCATGAACACAGCCACTGATAATTTCTATATTTATAGAAAGCCAGAACATGTGTAGATAATCACACAATTGGATATTTATGAAGTGCCAGATTTTATGAATACGGGAATTTGTTAATTAGCACAAGGACTAATCATTAAAATTCAAAAATAGATAAATAAACAGGAATACCATTTATTTGTTCACATTTCAGGGAAAAATATGCAGCTGCTATTCCTTTGATGAATGTAGGCTTCTGGAGAAAAAAATGTGAAGAAGAAAAGTATCCAAAAGTCTTGAAATCTTAATGGGTACAATCCAAGAAATCACTATGTAGTCTTTGTATTAAAAATGACCAGTGATTCTCCCCTGAAGTCAAAGAGAAAAGTTTAAACTAACACGTGCTTAGCATTTGAATTATGTTGCCTTGCATTCCACTATTTTGGTCCTTTTCAAGGAGTCAAAACAGATTTTCATCCGATAGGAGTTAAAAAGCACATAACATGTCACTCAATACCAAATTGTTTTAGCTACAGGGCATGGCAAAGCATGAAATAACTGCTTTAGAACACTTCCTCATGTGGGTGTGTTAGATAACTGTCTGCTCCAACATTAAAACGAAACATACTGTGACCTGACCAAGACTTCGGGCTTTCAACAGGCAGATTTCATGTGCTGATAAGAAAAGCCCACCATAACCAGTAAGGCTGGTTAATGAATTCTTCTGGCACTCTATAGCCCTCCTGTGATGCAAGCCTTTCAGCTTTCCAAATCCCTATATAGCAGAATACACTGGTTTTAAGTTTACTTATGCACATTTTATAATGTCCTGCCGTATTTAGATTGTGACAGTCCCTCCAAGAAAAGGCTGTGATTATTTTTTCATGCTAAAAATATTTTAGATCTACTGAAGGTTCAGAATTATAATGTAAAAGAAAATATATACACATTCTAAAAACCAAACCAACCATAAAAATGACTAAATGTTTACTGTTACTCTTTCTAGAAGGTTAAAGGAAATTTTCATCTTCTCTTAAAAACCTATTTTTTCATTTGCTTCTAATTAACCTAAATATGCTTAACATAAAATTTTAAGATGTCATATCCTCAAAGAATCTGTTTCCTTTATCCACACATGTATGAGAATATGTACATAAATATATACACACATGCACACAGATATCTGTTCATATACATGTGTACAGAAAAAGAGAATTATTAGTCAAGAGATATAGTAAAGATTTCTTTTTAAAAGATTAGAATTTTAGGTAGTTCTCATAATATTAATATAGAAAATGACAGGTGCATCAGACATGCACACTTCGACACTAGTTTTTAAACAAATGTTTGGGTCAAAAGTCTCAAATGGAAAAAAAATAAATCACATCTGAAACACCATATATTGCATACCATATGAACATACACTTTCAGTAGGTTCCCGCAAAGTTCCCCTTTAGACCTTCAGGGTTAAAAAAATCCCTGACAGGACCTGACTGAGGGTCTTTAGCATCTGTACTACTCTTGGTCAAAGCTGGCCTTCCAGCTTAAAAGACAGTTTTTGTAATACAAGCAAATTAAAAGTCTCTGAACAAATTTTTTAAAACAAAGGGAAAAACCTTTTAGTATCAAAAGTTCACCACCTTCTTGGAACAATGGATTTTTAATAAACATTTTACTAGGTTTGAACATCGAGAATGTGTTTGGGAATCTGCTCCAGCATCCCAGGTGGGTTAAGAATATTGCTTTATGGACTTCTTTGTGTTGTCAGGGAGGCCTAATGGAATTAAAAAAAAAAAANTACACTTTCAGTAGGTTCCCGCAAAGTTCCCCTTTAGACCTTCAGGGTTAAAAAAATCCCTGACAGGACCTGACTGAGGGTCTTTAGCATCTGTACTACTCTTGGTCAAAGCTGGCCTTCCAGCTTAAAAGACAGTTTTTGTAATACAAGCAAATTAAAAGTCTCTGAACAAATTTTTTAAAACAAAGGGAAAAACCTTTTAGTATCAAAAGTTCACCACCTTCTTGGAACAATGGATTTTTAATAAACATTTTACTAGGTTTGAACATCGAGAATGTGTTTGGGAATCTGCTCCAGCATCCCAGGTGGGTTAAGAATATTGCTTTATGGACTTCTTTGTGTTGTCAGGGAGGCCTAATGGAATTAAAAAAAAAAAAGTGCCACTTCTATTAAATAAATAATTTATTATTAAAAAGGTGATTATTACTATCAAAGATCTCTATAGATTAGCATCCATTTTCTATCATTGCTATGTGTATGCTGAAAATATTTGTGTATCTTACCACCTGACTTAATTTTGGTCAAAGGAGTAACAGTTTTACTTTCGGACAAACCCAAATAAAACTCCACTAAAGAGACCATTTCAAATGGACCTATTTAACTACTTCTTTGAATCAAAGAACACTGTTCTGGGAAAACTCTTCAACAATGTCAGCTAGTTGTGAAGGCAACTTTTCCCACCATAAAAAAGAAAAATAAATAATAAAGGAAAAAGAAAGCACCTCAAAACTATGCTTGAACTAACAAATATATTATTTATAGTTCCCGAAATGTTAAATGAATACTTACAGTTGTTGCACAAGATGGCCTGATACACTTCATAGCTTCCACTTTGTAAAAAGATGGCCAGCCCCCGACTCCTCCCTCCCCAGGCATAATAAACAGTAACATACTAAAAGGAAACTGTCCCAAGATAAAAACTTTTAAGAAAGTTTGCATTCTTACTAACCACAGTGATAGCCCTATAAATGTAAAAGTTCATCTGCAAAATAAAAGTTACAAAACAGAATAACTTATTCCTTTCAAAATATATCCCCAGATGTAATATAGAGGAGTATGTAATAATAAAAATAATTACTAGATTTTTACCTACCCTTAGTGACAACCCCTCACCTTATGGCCAATGCCATCAAATAAATATATTGGCAAAAGGTATTTAAACTGCTTCAAGGATTTAAACTGTAAATATGGACTTTAAACTTCAATGTAAAACAAAGAACAAGAGTCTCACTTTAGTAATACCCACGCTGTCACTGCAGCTAAAACTCATTGGCACATAACTAACAAAACCCAGTTTGCAATAAATAAGGACAACATGATATATAGACAGACAGATGGAATTGCATAAACAGACAAGAAAAGCAAAGAGACTGACAAACATACGGAGGGGTCTGTTTTAAAAGAGTGAAAGATACTGATTTATTTGGAACTTTAGTGAGAAAAATAGGTTTGTTTGTAATTATTTTTAAAGTAATTAAACTAAATCACAAGGGCACACCCTTAAATAAGTAGGAAGAAAATTAGTAGAGGATAGGCCTCCTAGAGATATTCCAAATTTTAAGCGAGCAATAGCTCTGTCAAACTTAAATCTGGAAATTAAAATTCAAGGGAGAAAGAATAAAAGCATGGGGGCTAAAGGAGATGATAGGTAGAGGGGGGATTGAGGGAGCAGGATTTTTTTTTTTTTTGAAAGTTGTCTGCCCTACCTTCTTCCCCAGCGCTGAGTTTCTCTTCTCATAATCGGTGTCTCCCTGGAAGTACAGTGTGAGTGGTAATGACTGCCTGCCTCCCTAATGAGTCCATTTTCCTGCTCTTGATGTTGTGTATATACACACACTGCAACCTACCTTACAAACCACAGAGACGGGAAGAGAGAGAGAGAGCAAGAGGGAGGGAGGGGGGGCAGAGAGGGAGAGAGAGACAGAGACAGAGCAAGCGAGTGAGAGAGAGAGAAGAGGAGAGAGAGAGAGAAAGAAAAACAGAAAGAAACAGAGAGAGAAAGGCACAGACAAAGCCCTCCTACCAGACAGCAGACAGCCTTCCTTCCCCTATCCAGCAAAATGCAACTCGGCTAATGCAGCAACAGGTTCAGTGTTGCCAGACTAACAGGGTGGAAAAGGTATATTCTCTATAGCATTACTGCTGCAAATAAACAGTTTAAGAGCAGCTGGCTCCACCTTCTTTATTTATGCCCCATTATGAGGAATGCATTGTTTCAGTTCTGGCATACAGTACATGTAATTATCATAAATGCATTTTTTGCATATTAGCAGGAAATAGTGAAATACATAGCCTATTTGTGCAATCTTATAAATTTATTTTTTTAACGTGGGAAGAGTGTCAACAAATCTGCTCTGACAAAAGCCTAGTAATGATTTTAAAGTCAAAGCAGTCTTAAAGGAGGCTCTGAAAGAAACAGACTCCATACAATAGGAAAACTGATCTCAGACAAAACTGATAACTGCAAAGAAGAAATCATTCTTCAGTAAATAAATCAAGACCATAAGCAAAATCGCAGACAGAAAAAGAATTCAGTTGAATTAAGTAACTAATAGATTGGTACTCTAGAAGAAGGCAGATCGGTTTCTTATTTGAAGCATCTATCTGTACAAACATCACAGTGCCATGTACTTTGTGTGAACAGGTGCAATGCATATAGTACATAGTGTTACAACAACAGAAATAAATCCCACAAGAAGCTTCCATCACTAGCAGGACAAGATTACACAGAACATGGATCTGAAACCACAGCAGAAACCTCTTGTTCTTTTATTAGGAGGAAAAAATAAAAATAATCAATGCTTCTAAATAAAGCTTCCTTAAAAGAAAAAAAAATGTTTTTCTTTGTCTGATGCCTCTAATCATTTTTTTTCCACTACATGTTGCTTGAACCAAAATAATGCTGATACTGCACTCCTTACCCCATCACGTGTTTCCCCACCCCTCCCCCCACTCCCAGGTGCCTTTTCTTCCATAAGTGATACATTTGCAGCCATGGAATTACAAAGATCAGAAAACAGAACTAGTTTCAAGCCCTTCTCCTTGTCTCCCAGTTTTTTAAACTAGACTCTGCCTGTGTACCTAGATAGCCACCTTTCTTAAGTATTTCTGTACAGTTTGGCTGTGTGTCACTTAGAGAGAACTTAGGAACAGTACAATAGAGGCTAAATATTCTAAAGAAAATTTATATAAAAATGAAAAATATAACTGATTCTGACCTATTCAAACTCTGCATTTAGGCACCAATAATTAAGTATATTAATTGTAAAATCATCCTTTTTATTTGGTTTATCTCTCAAAGTAGGATGTGTTCTTTGCATAAACAAAACTACTTCACTGTATAAACATCAATTCCTTTGTTTAAAAGTACCTTTTCAAACCCAAGGAGAATAAGAAGACAGAAATTGATTTCTACCAACAGAAATCAAAAGGAATGTAAAGGACCATGAAGTCTATTCACCTTTTCTAAAGAACAACCAGTTAGTTGATTTAAAAAAGAAAAACAAATATTTTGGCTTAGTGAAAAATGCACAACATCTCAACAGTTTCTCCATATCTGCATACTTTACTAGATTCCAAGCACAATAAGTGACATATTCTTAGTACTTTATAGAGTTCAAGATACACTTTCCCTGCTGGAACTGGTGACCCATGTATTAAATTAACCATTGCACCACATGAAACAATAATCCTAATTGACTACCAGGCTCTGAAGTTATAAAGTTATTAAGTTAAACTGTTTCATATGTTGATATGCCATGGGGCAATTTCATCCTGTAGAAAGATTTTAAGGTGGAAGTTAAGAACTAGTTTTGGTCCCAGTGTTATTACGAATACTTTGTGTAACCTCAGCAAGCCATGTAGCCATTCTCAGTTTCACATAAAAAATTAAATTAAATTTAAAAGGAAGGAATTGACCAGGTTAACATAATAATGATAATGATGATAGCTAATGCTTAAGTTCTTACTATGTGCCAGGCACTCCAGTAAGTACTTTGCATTTATTAACTCACCAAATCCTAATAATGACCCTATGAGGTAGGCATTATTTTCAGTTTCATTTTCCAGATGAAGAAACAGAGAGGTTAAGAGATTTGCTCAAGATCACACAGCAAAACAGTAATGCGACCTGAATCCAGCCTGTCTGGTTTAGGGATCATGTGGTTAATTTCTATACCATATTGTCTCCCAATATCTAATGCTAACTCAAACCTCATTTACCCAGAAGATCCTGTGGTTATGAGTCAAATCCAACATATCTTGACGCTTCCTCTTACCTTGCTTACCAACACAGCATGGTGCAAATTTTTCTTCCAATTTACACCCATAATTCTCAATACATTTGGTTTAAGTGTCTAGTAATTCCAATTCCAAAGAAAGGCAATGCCAAAGAATGCTCAAATTGCCACATAATTGCACTCATCTCATGCATTAGTAAAGTAATGCTCAAAATTCTCCAAGCCAGGCTTCAGCAATACATGGACAGTGAACTTCCAGATATTCAAGCTGGTTTTAGAAAAGGCAAAGGAACCAGAGATCAAATTGCCAACATCCGCTGGATCATGGAAAAAGCAAGAGAGTTCCAGAAAAATATCTATTTCTGCTTTACTGACTATGCCAAAGCCTTTGACCGTGTGGATCGCAATAAACTGTGGAAAATTCTGAAAGAGATGGGAATACCAGAGCACCTGAGCTGCCTCTTGAGAAAACTGTATGCAAGTCAGGAAGCAACAGTTACAACTGGACATGGAACAAAAGACTNTGACTATGCCAAAGCCTTTGACCGTGTGGATCGCAATAAACTGTGGAAAATTCTGAAAGAGATGGGAATACCAGAGCACCTGAGCTGCCTCTTGAGAAAACTGTATGCAAGTCAGGAAGCAACAGTTACAACTGGACATGGAACAAAAGACTGGTTCCAAAGAGGAAAAGGAGTATGTCAAGGCTGTATATTGTCACCCTACTTATTTAACTTGTAAGCAGAGTACATCATGAAAAACGCTGGGCTGGAAGAAACACAAGCTGGAATCAAGATTGCCGGGAGAAATATCAATAACCTCAGATATGCAGATGACACCACCCTTATGGCAGAAAGTGAAGAAGAACTAAAGAGCCTCTTGAAGAAAGTGAAAGAGGAGAGTGAAAAAGTTGGCTTAAAGCTCAACATTCAGAAAATTAAGATGAAGGCATCCGGTCCCATCACTTCACGGGAAAGAGAGTGAAACAGTGGAAACAGTGGCTGACTTTATTTTTCTGGGTTCCAAAATCACTGCAGATGGTGACTGCAGCCATGAAATTAAAAGACACTTACTCCTTGGAAGGAAAGTTATGACCAACCTAGATAGCATATTCAAAAGCAGAGATATTATTTTGTCAACAAATGTCTGTCTAGTCAAGGCTATGGTTTTTCCAGTGGTCATGTATGGATGTGACTATACAGACTATAGAGAAAGCTGAACACCAAAGAACTGATGCTTTTGAACTGTGGTGTTAGAGAAGACTCTTCAGATTCCCTTGGACTATAAGGAGATCCAACCAGTCCATCCTAAAGGAGATCAGTCCTGGGTGTTCATTGGATGGACTGATGTTGAAGCTGAAACTCCAATACTTTGGCCACCTGATGAGAAGAGCTGACTCACTTGAAAAGACCCTGACGCTGGGAAAAATTGAGAGCAGGAGGAGAAGGGGACGACAGAGGATGAGATGGTTGGATGGCATCATCAACTCTAAAGGACATGGTTTTGAGTGGACTCCGGGAGTTGGTGATGGACAGGGTGCCCTGGCATGCTGCAGTTCTTGGGTCGCAAAGAGTTGGACACAACTGAACGACTAAACTGAACTCTATTTTAAAAGGTTACATAATCCATTTAATCATCTTTCTTTGTTTCCCAATGTCCATAGTATATGCAACCATTTGCTTGAAGTGGAAAATATAATAATTTATAACCAATAAGGCTATCAATTCATAAAGCCCAATGGCAACCCACTCCAGTATTCCTGCCTAGAAAATCCCAAGGACAGAAGGAGACTAGTGGGCTAGAGACATGGGGTTGCAAAAGGGTCAAACACAACTTGGTGACTACACAAGAAGTAGCATTATATGTAGTTCCCATACGTTATTCTCCTCAAAGCCCGGTGTTTAAGAAAGAAACTACACAGTTCTTAAAGTTAACCTAGTTCAAATATCAAATACTAATGCAAGTGGTTGTTTAAATAATTAAATAAATAATATAAAATATAATTTAAAAATTGTTTTCTGTAGCCTGAGAGGCATGAAAAGCAAGAATTTAATTATAAATGATTTGTTATAGATGCTGAATAATATCCTATGATTTTTATGTAGTTGGTTTTGACTATTTAGACATATTCTGAAGACTTTTACACTAAAGTTTTATTCTGCAAGAGAGAATTTAACCACTCTGATCTTTGTGTGTTAACTAAACATGTATTTTGTGCCCAAATATGTGCCATATTATACTTGAGAGTGAAAACTGAAGATAATATGTGTGATGTAGTTTCTGCTTGTGAGGATTTCACAGGCTGGTGGGGGACAGACATGTAAAAAATATTAGAACAAGCAGATAATCTTGCCACTAATTCCTGTAATATCCCATGCAATGCAGTGCCTTAAACCTCCTGCACTTTCCACAAAAAACTAAAGTGAAATTANTGAAGATAATATGTGTGATGTAGTTTCTGCTTGTGAGGATTTCACAGGCTGGTGGGGGACAGACATGTAAAAAATATTAGAACAAGCAGATAATCTTGCCACTAATTCCTGTAATATCCCATGCAATGCAGTGCCTTAAACCTCCTGCACTTTCCACAAAAAACTAAAGTGAAATTAAACAAGCATGTATACCTAAATTTATAATATGTCTTATGAAAGACGTGTGTGTGTGTGTGTGTGTGTGTGTGTGTGTGTGTGTGTGTTGCAGGGTGGGTACTGAGGTTAGACTGAAGATAGCTTTTTCTCCAACAGTGTGGCTTACGGACTCATTAAGTAAATTTTGTCCATTGTCCCCAAGGTGCCTAGTAAAGAGTCTTCTACAAGTAACCAGTACATGTACTTCTTAAATGATATGGAAATCAGTGATACCTATTGCCCTGGAGCATCAAATGCCATTACTTTTAGGGTTACAGTGTAATTTGATCAGAGATTGTTGACTTGGCAAATGAANACGGACTCATTAAGTCAATTTTGTCCATTGTCCCCAAGGTGCCTAGTAAAGAGTCTTCTACAAGTAACCAGTACATGTACTTCTTAAATGATATGGAAATCAGTGATACCTATTGCCCTGGAGCATCAAATGCCATTACTTTTAGGGTTACAGTGTAATTTGATCAGAGATTTTTGACTTGGCAAATGAATACTTCCAAAAGTAAATAAAAGATGGGATTGTTTAAAATTTTGAAAACCAATCAACTAAACTCAAAAACATTTGAATATATACCCCTAGACCAGGCACACTTTTGCCAAGTCCTTTCTCAGGGATCATTAATATTTTTATATTATGTGAAGCTAAACAGGAAAAAAAACTGGAATAGCTTAAGATTGTTCACAAGAACATTCCCAAAAGATACCTTTATTGCCTAGATTAAAAAAAAAAAAAAAGAAGGGGGAGGAGTGAAAATATGAGTCATGTTCCAATAGTGGACATTTTACTTATCCATTATTTCTTTCACATCTACAACATATGTTCTAGTATAAGTCTGAAACTGGCCTTAGAGTTCCTTGTAGGAATGGAACCATATCCTTTAAGAAAAATAGCTTTTAAGCTGGTTAGGGTCAAAGAGTAAAACCTGAGTAATTCTTTACGTGTGTTTAAAGTGTGCTTCAGAAGAACTAAATAACAGTTTGAAGGTAGAGGAGCATAGAAATGAGACGGGAGGAGGAAGAGAGGAGAATCACAGGAAAGAGGGGACGGTGAGAAATTCCCCAATGTCAAGGTGGCCACAGATGTTTGTTTGTTGTTGTTTTTTTTTTCCCAAAGTGTTGCCTAATATGAAATTCCAAGAGGTCTGCATTTTTGCAATACAAACCTTCTTTCCAAATGTGGAAAGCTTGGTATATTCTATAACCCTGTTTATTAGCTTGTCCGATTGTGTGTGTGAGTGTGTGCGTGCACATGCGTTCAGTCGCATCTGACTGGAATCCCATGGACAGTAGCTCACCAAGCTCCTCTGTCCATGGAATTTTCCAGGTAAGAATACTGGAGCGGGTTGCCATTTTTTACTCCAGGGGATCTTGCCAACTCAAACTCGAGTCTCTTGTATCCCCTGCACTGACAAGCAGATTCTTTGCCACTGCGCCACCTGGACTAAGATGGAAAAACCAAAGTACAGCCATAGGAACATATGGCTCCTATGCTATAGCCTCTGAAAACATAGGCACCTCTTAATGATACAGTACATACTTCAGAGTTGCAAGGAGTGACCAGTGGCACTTTGAACAGTGGCCAGTAAATGGTGAACAGTGAACAGTAAAAAGTCTCTTCTACATAGAATGACTTGAATATGGATATGAGTCAATCACCTTTTTCCCCCACAAATACACAGGAGAAATATGGTCATGTGAGAAGACACAGAGACTGTCTGAATTACAAGACTACTATTGACTATTATTGTTGTTATTAAATACTACCTCTATACACTGATCTTAAATGACATGAATATCTTCAGAAATTTAGAGGAGAGTACTTTCATGACACAATCAATATAATTTTAATCAAAAAATTAAAAAACATAAAAATGTCATTCTCAATATCTCCCTTGCTCTAGAAAAATGTATTAGGTATATATACTAGATTAACTCTATCTGCTCCCTGCTCAATCTTCTCTCCTAAATAATCTAGGACAGTGTTAGTAACTGTCTTTAAAGTTTTAACATTTACATAATAATTTATTCATATGTACAGATTATATTCAGTGCACAAGGAAAAAGAAACAGAAACTACGGAGGGTATTTCACAGGAAAAATAAAAGTTACATAGAAGTTATAAAAAAGGTATCTTAACTGCTATATATAGGACATTGTTGGTCCAGCAGGTTAGCGAGATCCCCACTGTTCTGCTTGGTAACTCTATATGTGAAAACTCAAACTCCATGTTGTTCTCATCGAAAAAGTTGCTACTATTAGTAAGGATGCATTCTTATAATAAAAGTTACCACTGTTGTAGAGAGTCAGGCACTGTAATTAGTGCTACATGACTAAGTAGTACTACATAACTGCACTTAATGCTACATAACTGTACTTAGTGCTACATAACTCATTTAACCCTCCCCACAGCATTATAAGAAAGGTACTATTAATGTTTTCATTTATAGATGAGGAAACTGAGCCCAAAGTCTTGTAGCAAATAAGTGGTAGAAGTCAGGTCTAAACTCAATCCAAATGGAATTTGAAGGAATAAAGGGAGTGGCTTGACAAAACTACCCCCAAATTTTCTAGAATAAACTGGCCAGATTAGGAAGAAATGTGGGGAGAAAAAATAATGATAAGAAACAAGTCTGAGAACAGCTATATTCCCCAGATAATTTCAACATTTATTTTAAACATATTTGAGAAAAAGTACACACATCTCAAAATAAAATTTAAAGAAAGGATATGAAGAAAAACAGAGTATAAATAAATAGCTTTCAAACAGGATGAAAGAAACACCAGGAACCAGTTTGATTAAAGAGTTGGAAACATTAATAACAATCTGTCCAGTAATACTGAAGCCAGTTATTAATAATAGAGTCAGCATGATAAGAGCCTGCTAGCTCCTCTGAGGCAACAGGCCACAGGGATAATACAAAACAGGCAGAAACGGTGTCTCTTATTTTTAAGAAAGCTCGTTTCACCCTGATAAGTTACAGGTTTACAACCATAACCTTTGAAACATATAAGGTTATATCAAGTTTTTGGAAAAGAATCTAAAATCTCAATCTTCTTCATTTCTATTAACAACAAATACAGAAAAACCTCATTAATCAGAGTACATACAATCAGAATGTATAATGTATCAGATACATTTACAGGATTCTTGTGAAACAGAAATTTTGAAATGAATTACATTATACTTTAATAATTATATTGGTTTCAAAATAGATTATCAAAATATATTCTCCTTTATGTTGAACAGCTATAAATTTAGGCTTATTCTCAAATTAAATGTAGTGTCCTCCTCTATTTCAAACTGGTGATATTTTATCACTTAAAATGTAATAAATGGACCTTCCACAACACAAATAATACACCCAACATCATCTATGTAGAATATGAACATAAAATAAGTGTCTCACCAGGAAATAGCTTTTATTAGTAATCAATAAGAGAAGAATACTGCCCATAATTAAATCTGCATTAATTATGAAAAGGGTTATGAAAGAAATAAATCATCATTGTGCATTTCATTTTAGAAATTTAATGATTTGGGACTTCAATACACATTACTTATGAAGTCATACCCAAAAGTTTGATACTGAAATAAACTGAAAAGCACTATAAGCTAATATTTTAATAAAATTCATGTGGTTTTATATAAAACAAGCTTATTTAACTATACTCCCTCCACCAATAAATGCATTTAATTCAATACGCCATTCAATAATTAATGCTCTAGCAGTTTAATTGAAATATTTACAATATACTTGAAAATATTATAAACGTTTCCCAATTTAACTGAAGTGAAAGTCGCTCAGTCATGTCCCATTCTTTGCAACCCCATGAACTATATACAGTCCATGGAATTCCCTAGGCCAGTACTGGAGTGGGTAGCCTTTCCCTTCTCCAGGGCATCTTCCCAACCCAGGGATTGAACCCAAGTCTCCTGCATTGCAGGCATATCTTTACCAGCTAAGCCACGAGGGAAGCCCAAGAATACTGGAGGGGATAGCCTATCCCTTCTCCAGGGGATCTTGCTGACCCAGGAATGGAACCAGAGTCTCCTGCAGTATTGGTGGATTCTTTACCAACTGAGCTATCAGGGAAACTATTATTTTAAAAGTTAAATTAATGAGTGTATAGAAATAAATAATAAATCAGAGCAGTTTTTAGTCAGTGGTGGGTGATACCTAAAATATTTATAGCTGGAAAGGCATGGGCATAGACCAGTAAGAAATGTCACTGTAACTACTAATCAAAACAGATACTGGCTATAAATAAAATTGCCAGTGTGTACCCCCTGAAAAACAGCCCTAGCTTTAGATAACAAATCAGAATCTATTTTCTAAAACAAGTTATAAAATTTGGAGGAATATGTCGTTTTACTACTGAGCTACTACCCCTGTACTCTAGACCAATAGATTCTCCAATTTTAAAAAATATACATCCTATCAGTAAAAATGTTTTGAACTCTATATAAACCATTTGTCTGCTGGTTCTCAACTCCATTCCCACCTCTTCCATGCTCTCTTATGTGGCTAACCTGAAAACTACATTTCCTAGATTGCTTTGCTGGGATGGGTAGCACTGGCAGATGATCAAAGGGAATTTTTTTTCCCTTCTGTTTTTGAAACCAGCAATCGCTGTAACAGTGTTTCAGCAGCCTCTGTACAACAGAGATCTTGTAGCACAGATCTTGGGATCTGGCTCTCAGGACTGCGGGCTGCAGCAATAGGACCACAGCTGCAGAACAGCAGCAGCCATCACAGGTGACTGGAAGCTCTACCAGCCTTGGCAAGTTCAACAGCACTGGAGGAACTGTGGACCCCTGGGCTCCTGCCCTGTCAGTAGGAGTGTGGTTACCTGGCTTCCAATGAAGCAGTGGCCATGGCGATTCTAACATTCACAACCTCAGCAGTGCTCCACCTTCCTCAGCAGCTCAGTGCTCATAAGCTCTAGGTAACCAAACTTTCCATTGCTTTCTACAGGTGTTAGTGTTAATCTCTCAGTCGTGTCTGATTCTTTGTGACTCCATGGACTATAGCCTGCCGGGCTTCTCTCTCTGTCCATGGGATTTTCCAGATAAGAATACTGGAGTGGGTTGCTATTTCCTTCTCCAGGGGATCTTTCTGACCCAAGGATAGAATCTGGGTCTCCCACATTGCAGGCAGATTCTTTACAGTCTGAGCCACCAGGGAAGGCCTGCTTCCTACAGGTGCTCATTGCTAAATAACACTGCCACCTTCTTTTCTTTCCTCCAGACTTTCCAACACTTTTGCAACCAATTCCTTGGATTAAAATCCCTCTGTTCTGAGTCATGTTTGTTTCTCTGCATGGGCACTGATTAAATATAAGTCCATACTCCAATATATATAATTATTTATAAATTATAGACTTATACTACCATTTGTATTATATATATATAATAAACATATTATATATATGTTTGTATTATAGAACATATGGAGTAATAGGTGTTTTAAAGAATGAGATAAACAAGAAATAAACAGTTTTTAAAGTAAACTTTAATGTTTTATTTATCAACAATTTTCAAACATTCTCATTGTCACTAAGAAAAACAAATTTTTTAGAGTATAATAAGATTAAATATTTGTCATTCTTGGTATTTCATTTCATTTTATCCTTTATGAAACAAGCCATTTGAAAATCTGGTACTATGTTCAGGTTATTGTTATATTTACCTGTAATGGTTGTCATGGAGGGGGGAAAGCCTCCATGACAATACTCAATTTTCAATCCAAACCACCAATTGTATAAAAGATTTTGTTGAAATTTTGCTAGTAAATTTCCATCTTCCCATGTGTCAACAAGTCATTCTTAAAAACTAAGAGGTACATGTAGCACCTTTATTTTTTTTTAACCAAAAAAACCTGTTAATCTGTTTAAAGATTTCATTTGGAAGATTTTANGTCCACATTTACTAGTTGTGAAAACCAAGTGTCTCATTTTCCATGATTTTATTTCCTCATTAGGAAAAATGAGGCACATGTAGTTAATGAAAACAGATACAAAGTGTTTGATCCATAGTAAAAATTCATTAAAAGATAATATATTTTCTCGTTTTATTCCTAAACCAGATGTCATCATTTTTTTGTGTATTATTAATCTCTTCAAACTAGTAATGATTCACATCCACAATTTATATTTTGCCTGTCATATAACAGCTTAAAAACTTTCTTCACATAATTACTAAATTTAACCCTCCCTGCCACACTACGAAGTAATTGGACATTATCCTAATTTTTCACAGAAATAAACTGAGCCCCAGAGAGAGTAAATAATTTGCACAAGATCTCGCAAGAAGTTAAAAAATTGAACTCTCACCTACCATTCTATAAAGCCTGCTTCCCCAGCCTCTAAAAAAAAATCCTAGCTAGAACTAACAAACAGAATGTTTTATACTAAGAAAATGATATATCTAATGATAATAAACATTATTAAACTATTTACATAGGCCCAAACTGAAGTACATATGAATACAAAGGGCATATTCACATTATTATTACTAGTGGTTCTAAGATCTGAGAATTTGTTTGGTGAAGCCAAATATTTTTGTAATACATTCCTAGAAAATGGCTTTTTATTAAAAAAAAAAAAATTAACAAAGATATATAAAAACTTGTAATTGTTAGTATGGTCATTTAAGGTGGAGCTTGACTTTCAAATAAAATTTGGAGTGTAATTTTATACTCTTCAGTAAACCCTAAGTTTTCTATTTATTTCTTCCCAAATAATATTATAAGATAAGTAAGTTTTGGAGATCTATGTACAGTAAGCTGATTATAGTCATGTACAGCATGCTGATTATAATACTATATTATACTTGCAATTTGCTAAGAGAGTAAATAAGTGTTCTCACCACAAAGGAAAAAAAAAAACTAACTATGTGAGGTGATAGATGTGTTAATTAACTAGATTATGGTAATCATTTCACAATGTATAGGTTTATTAAAATATCACATTGTATACCTTTTAAAAAATCATGCTGTACAAGCTAAATATATTCAATTTTTATCAATCATACCTGAATAAAGCTTGGAAAAAGTTTTTAAATAAAAAGTATACATAATCTTAAAAAAAGCAGTTGTCTGTGAGCACTGGAATCATACACTTTGTTTTTAAATACTTTTCTGCATTTTAAATACTTTCTATACTGCACATACATTATTTTTACAGTTATAAATATATTAATAAAATAATTACTTTTCATGAAAAATAATACTGGAAAATAGGTCTGTCTAAAGTACTGGGTGGTCTATTAAAACAAGGTCACCATTTCATTGAACCAGTTCTGAAAGAATAGCTGATTAAGAACTTAAATAACCACAAGATTCTCAGGATCACATTTAAAAAGTCATTTCTTTGAGCCCTTAGTTTCTTTTGTATTTGTTACTTACTAATTAGAAGAAAATAATGTATAAAAGTTAAAGGTGTATGGGTTCTAAATTCAGACTGCTTAAATTCAAATCTTGGCCCTACTACTTCAGACAATTCCTTTAATATCATTTAATCTTTTTGTCTTCATCTTTAAAATGGGGAAATAAAGTACGTACAGTACAGGGGCTTTTGTGCTAATATAATAATCCAAGCATTGGTAACAACGAGCATTTCTGATATGAGAAACATAAGGTCCACTGTCCCACAACTAGAAAACCAGAACCAAGATTTAAATCCAGGAGACTATTTCTGGAGTGTGCGTGCATGCATGGGTGCTAAGTCGCTTCTGTCAAGTCTGGTGCTTTGGGACTCTGTAGATCACAGCCTGCCAGACTCCTCTCTCCATGGGATTCTCCCAGGAAAGAATACTGGAGTGGGTTTCCATGCCCTCCTCCAGGAGATCTTCCCAACCCAGAAATGTAAGCAGCATCTCTTACGTCTTCTGCCCTAGAAGGTAGGTTCCATTAGCACCATCTGGAATATAAACCCTCAAATGCTAAACCCTCAATAAGCTCAGACACATATGAAACGTTTAATAAATCTTAGTTTGTGGTTTTGTGCTGATTTCTAGTTTACCTAAATGTCAACCTCTAATGTAGGTTGAGTGAGTGAGTGATACTATCTGTCGTGTCTGACTCTTGGCGACCCCATGGACTATAGCCTGCCAGGCTCCTCTGTCCATGGATTTCTCCAGGCAAGGATAGTGGAGTGGGCTGCCATTTCCTTCTCCAGGCTAATGTAGTTTAAACCTTAGTAAAAAGTGTACTATTCTGTGAGTAGTGCTGATAATGCGGAAGTCTATGCATGTACGAGGGAGGAGTACATGGGGAATCTCTGTACTTTCCTTTCGATTTTATCACAAACCTAAAACTGCTCTGGGATTCCTAGGTGCCCAGTGGTAGAGAATCCACCTCTCAAGGCGGGAGACATAGGAGATGCAGGTTAGATCCCTGGAGAGGGAAGATCCCCTGGAGGAGGAAATGGCAACCCACTCTAGTATTTTCGCCTGGAAAATTCCATGAACAGGGGAGCCTGGCAGGCTATAGTCCAAGTGGCTCTGGTCACAAAGATTCAGACATGACTGAGCAACTGAGCCTAGTAGAACTTTTCTAAAAATATAGTCTTTAAATGTAATATGGTATCCTGGATGGGATTCTGGAAGAGAAAAAGACATTAGGTAAAAACTAAGGAAATCTAAATAAACCATGTGCTTTAGTTAATAAACACTAGTTCATTAATTGTGGCACATGTACCACAGAAATATAAAATATTAAGGAAAAATGAGTGTGGGATACATGAGAACTTTGCATACTATGTTCTCAATTTTTCCGTAAGTCTAAAACTATTATAAAAAAACATCTATTTGAAAAAAATTCAACAAAAAAAGTCAAGAGGAGTTGTTCTGGGAATGCAAACTTAAAAATTAAGATTTGAGGGGGATGATACTGTCAGGATGCATTTAGGTCAGATGGGGGCAAAATACAGACTATCCTAGTACTGTAACCCAGAAAAGGCATTTTTAAGAGATATATAGCTTTGAATGGTTAAAAATTCCCAAATGGGAAATTGAAGATTTAAGATTAGAAACTTTTAAGGAGTAAATTAAATGTCCAGAGTCATAAAGCTAGTCTGTGGGAAAGCATGACTCCTAATCCAACGCTCTTTCTACTATGACACACTGACACAATAGAACTTGTTTGCCTTAAGGCAGTGACTTGGTACACTGACGGGGAAAAAAAAAAGTATTGATAACAAAATGGAAAATCTTTGAGTCAGACTCAAGTATTTTATCTATTATGGCAAAGAATAGGCAGAATTTTAAAACAGCTTTAACTAGAAAATAAAGAGACTAGAGATTTAAAAGTAGATGAAACTTCAAAATTAATGGGAAGTGATGACAGGCTTCTCTGTCTGTGGTTTCAGACCTAAGCTTTTGCCTTTTACATAGTAATACAAAATAACTTTAAAGCCTGGACTGACCACATTAAATATAATGTGTCAAGATAAGGTCAATTTTACAGTCTGTGCCCTGAAATTCCCTGAATCCATGTCTTCTTAAAACAAACCCATCAGTTGGTTGAGTTTATTTAATTTTTATTATTTTGATTGCATTTGAAAATTTTTATTATAAAAATTTGAATCACACAAAAATAGTATATAACGAATGAATTCTTTTACCATTATATGCTTCTAATAATTCACATTTTACCTTTCATATTTTACCTATTGATTACATCTTGTTTTTTTTTTTTTTTTTTTTTAGTTATNGTTGGTTGAGTTTATTTAATTTTTATTATTTTGATTGCATTTGAAAATTTTTATTATAAAAATTTGAATCACACAAAAATAGTATATAACGAATGAATTCTTTTACCATTATATGCTTCTAATAATTCACATTTTACCTTTCATATTTTACCTATTGATTACATCTTGTTTTTTTTTTTTTTTTCTTGTAGTGACTGAAATAATTTAAGATGAAAAACAGAACCATCTTTGGGGAAAGGAAGAAGAAAGGATGGAAGCAATATTTTCAGTCTGCTATTCCATTGAGACTTGAAAAAGAAAGATTCCAGACTGTAAGGCAAATAAATACAAGAGGCAAGGATGATAACAGCGAAAATATGTTAGTGGAATAGCTTAGCTATGTTATCTGACTATCAATGAAACTATCTATGAGGAAGGAGGGTATTTTAAAGAACTAGTTTCTAACTTTTTAGTTTGACACAAAGAAGTAAGGCAAGAAAGATTATAAAGCTTCATTGAGATTACAGTTTCTAAAGATGGGCTTATCTTTGAAGAACATAAAGATTAATTTCATCATGTTTGAATTCACATATCTAATAAGCATCTATAGAAATAACAGTCTGTACTATTTGCAAAATTTCAGTGTCACCAAGGTGCTTTTGAACCATGATGTTGGAGAAGACTCTTGAGAGTCCCTTGGACTGCAAGGAGATCCAACCAGTCCATCCTAAAGGAGATCAGTCCTGGGTATTCACTGGAAGGACTGATGTTCAAGCTGAAACTCCAATACTTTGGCCACCTGATGCAAAGAACTGACTCACTGGAAAAGACCATGATGCTGGGAAAGATTGAAGGCAGGAGGAGAAGGGGATGACAGAGGATGAGATGGTTGGATGGCATCACCGACTTGATGGACATGGGTTTGGGTGGACTCCGAGAGTTGGTGATGGATAGGGAGGCCTTGCGTGCTGCGGTTCATGGGGTCGCAAAGAGTCGGTCACTACTGAGCGACTGAACTGAACTAAAGTCTCAGTTTATTGTGAAAGCTCAAAGTTTTTATAATAAAACATTTTACTTCCCATTAAGTCTCTTTCTGTGCTTGAGAAAGTTTCCCCATTTTTAGATTTTGAAATTTTAAATTAGAATATAAAGTGACTTTGGCAAGTTCAGTGATATTTTTTGTGATTTTTGATATCTTAATAAAGGTTTCTAAACATTGGAGAATAAAAATCTCATCTAAGTTTCCTGTCTAACTGTTGAAGGTGGAGACCATTAGAAGCTGGGTATGCAGCAAATATAAGCATATCTAAAACATCTTCATTGAAAAGATTATGTGAACAATGTCATGCTTAACTGTCTCAGTTTTCATCATGAAACAAAAGGCAAAAATTAGCAGGTAGAGATTGGAGATAATGGGGAAAGAAGAGTTAAAATGAAATAACTAGCAAGGCAGAGCCTAAGTTTTAAAGCACAATTCTAAATATCAAATAAACATTCCTTTTCTCAAATTTACATCCTTCTGATTGACTTTAAATTAAAAATCCAATGAACAGAGACATTCTTTCCTCTGTATTAATTATCAAAATGTTAGCATGTAGCTATCCTTTGCTCTCCATTCTCTCTTAAATTTAGAAAAATTTCCTTAAACATATTCCATCCAATGTTGCATGTAAATTAAGTTAAATTAGATCTATGTACAATCCTATATCTCTGGGGATATCCTTGGTTCTCCACAGATTTTAATTCACTCAAAAGTTATCACAATTCTGTAATGCCTTTATATGCCCTGCTGTTCCATAATATCTAAGTGCCTGCTTTTTCAATAAACAGTTGTCTATAAAGATAATTCACACATTGATCCTACTCTTCGCTCTTTCTGACCACACATTCCCACAACTGCTGCACAGTCTGAGTAATATATTTCTATACCTTGTAAGTATCTCAGTGCCTATCCCCTGCTTGCAATCAGTTTTTCACTAGCCTACATTTACAAAGCTAGACCACTTTCCAACCACAACTTATAAATTCTTCCTTCTCTACACACTGATTTCCAATACTGAACACCCTTGAGGCAAAACTATATCAATTAAAACGTCAGGGCCAAGCAATTTTATCTCAAAATTCCAATCACTGTGGAAAACATACCTGATTTTCCATAAAGTTGTAACTCTTGTTTCTTGATCACAGGCTAGTTCTGTGTGCTGTGCCACTCCAGGTCAATGAGGAGTCTTTCTTCTACTTTCTTTAAATCCATATCCCCTTAAGATATCCGGTCAGCACACAGTAGAGAAATTAGGAGTCTCATATATCAGCTCTCTGTCACAATCTCCTCATATTTTTGTGGGCATTTATTTTCATCCGTCCCACAGAAAACTCTTTTTCCTTAATATCGACGTATCACGTAATTTAACAAATACTATTACCAAGAATAGCATATTAATAGTTGAATATATTTTAATATGTGACTTATTAGTAAAACATTATTTACCTATCTGATTGTATATTTTTATTTTAAAAATCTAAATAGACACAGAATAGAAAACAAAAGAAGCATTCAAGAAAACAAAGGATTAAGAATGGAGGCAGATTAAACTGTCAAAATCAAGTCTTTACAGAAACAGTAAGCAGAATACTTGTCAGTCCTGACAAATATGCCACTATTCAAGCTCTGGACATCTGAGAAGGGAAAAGGCCAATGAATGAGGGAGGTTCCACTAGCCAAAGCTAAATATGACCTGAGCTCCGATGCCACATCACATACACAATCAACCTATTACTCAAAACCAGTAACTATACTTCCAATCTTCCACTTCTAAGACAATTTTACATACTTTCTCAAGCTTATATATAAGCTTGCAAAACATATATATATCTTATATATGTATATATATATACACACATACACTTATATACATATATCTTCTATTATGTCTCAAGATGACTTTGATGTTAATGTTTAACTGATTCTCCTGAATAAAAATAGTTGGTGCTAAGGCAAAACAAAAGAAGGCTGAGGTATTTAATCATCATAAAATTAATTCTGTTGAAGGATAGCTCAATGAGGTTTTCACAAGGAAACACTCCTTAGTAATACCTGAACTTACCATCTGAATCCCTCGTAAGTGAGTTACCAAGCTGCTTAACATCTTTTAGCCTTTGTTTACTCATCTGTAAAGTGGCGGTTAACAATATTAACTATCTCATGGAGTTGCAAGGAACCAATGAGCTAAAAAATGTTAAATATTTAAACACTGTCTGGCATTTGGTGATATTAAAGACAGCTAAAATGGATGAGATTCCATGGGGTAACATATTTAGATTCACAAAAATATTCCCAGAAGTATTTTAAGTGAGTAGTATACATTTTTATTTTCTTAAACTGAAGAAATTATGATACCAACTTGGAATCCTAAAATAAATAACTGAATTTGAAGTGGTATTCAAGTTGAATTAGCTTGAATACTATAAGACTGGCATTATATTTTATTGTTTTTTGCTTTTAAGTTTCATAGGCTGGCTTCATCAACAAACTGCAAGCCAAAATAAGCATTACTGTAAGAAATGCTTTGGATAAACTTGAAGATATTTAAAAAATTATGCATTGATAAGTAGGTTGTATATATAAAGAATGAAGTATATAGCTTCTAAATTAAATTTTAGTTGGGTAGGGGGAGTCTGAAATTTAAGGAACGATAGAACTAAAAAGATGAATTCTGGGAAACTCTCCCTACCACACAAAAGAACATATTATAAAGCTCCAGTAATTAAGAAAATGTATGAACACAGGGATGGTCAAATCTATCAAGATCACAGAAAGGAAAGTCTATAAATAGACCTTCACTTATATGGACTCTTGCAATGCAAATCACTGAGAAAGACCAGAACATTTATTAAACAAAGCTGTAAAATTTTGTATCTCTTTAGAAAGAAACCTAATCTTTGATCCATATAGAAAATACAAAAATCAACTTCAGAGTATGATTTAGCAAAAGAAAGAAAAAGCACTAACCATAAAAGAAAATATTGCTAACTATGGTGACATATTTTCTGTTCATTGGAATATCCTATAGGAAATGAAAGGATAAGCTATGAGGTAGCAGAAGAAATAGAATTAGTATCTAGAACATATAAAGAACTGGTATTCAGGATGTACTCAGAAGTCAAAGAAACTTCTTTCCTGAGAAGAAGAAACTGAAAGAATATTAAGAATTAAGGATAATATTCAATACTCTATAATGACTATATGGGAATAGAATCTAAAAAGAGTAGACACATGTATAACTGACTCAATTTCCTGTATAGCAGAAACTAACACAACACTGTAAATCAATTATACTCCAATAAAAAATTTAATTTTTTTAAAAAAAGGAATTAAGGGATAATCACTTTGGTTTCTTGAGCTGAGATCAACTGATTACTTGAAAACTTCCTTGCAACTTCCTATCAAACTGAAACTTGCTTTGGGGGTAATAATCATTGGCAGTTAGAAAATTTTTTGAAAAGAGATAGAAAAGAACAGAACTAAACGATGACTGACAATGACATATACATCTAAGTATGCATACAAAGTATTTTAAAAACTTCTGCTCTGGTAACACTAGTATTGTTAGACAAAAGCGAAGAGATATAATACAAATATATCCATCACAACTGCTCTTAACTTCATATTTGATAAAACAATCAAAACACAAATAGAAAGTACGGGCTTCCCTGATGGCTCAGTTGATCAAGAATTTAACTGCAATGCAGGAGATCTGGGCTCAGTCCCTGGGTTGGGAAGATGCCCTGTGGATGGCATTGGCTACCCACTCCAGTATTCTGGTCTGCAGAATTCCATGGACAGAGGAGCCTGGCAGGCTACAGTCCATGGAGTTGCAAAAAGTCAGACATAACTCAGTGCCTTTTACTTTTCCAACAGAAAATACAAATATAATGATTAGAATGACTTCATTAAGTAAAACAGAGAATATCAAAAAGATTAATTCAGATAGTTTCTACCACTGACCTTGAATAAAGTCTATTTAAAGAAATGCAGACAAAGATTGCTATCTCTTTTAGGATCTATCTTGTCAACTTTCTCTCCACTACTGGAGAGGCTTTCCTGGTGACTCAGACAGTAAAAAATCTGCCTGCAATGCAAAACCCAGGTTCAATCAAGTGAATGGCTACCCACTCCAGTATTCAAGCCTGGTGGGCTACAGTACATGGAGTTGCAAAGAAGAAGACATGACTGAGTGACTAACACTTTCCACTACTGGAAG
This sequence comes from Neotragus moschatus, assembly GCA_006410615.1. Taxonomy (NCBI): domain Eukaryota; kingdom Metazoa; phylum Chordata; class Mammalia; order Artiodactyla; family Bovidae; genus Neotragus; species Neotragus moschatus. The sequence goes on from SJYA01000103.1 coordinate 1,708,271, forward strand.
AATAGCAGAGAAACTGAAGGGAAATTAGACTAGCAAAATAGCAAGAATATTTATGGAAAAATTACTGAGGCAAGAAAAATTTAAAATGAGAATGTATTCTTGGAAAGTGTCAAGTATAATTTAATTAGACTTAGAGAAACAAGTCCATCCACTCCACTTTTTCCAAAACAGAATCTAAGTATTCCTAATAGTATAGCACAGTATAGTTTATCTAGTGTTAAGATTATACCTGTTTTTTCAATAATGTAAATGGTTTTACTCTTTTGTAGTATTATTTTCAACCACAAATCATAATATAAGTATTTCCTGATAGTTGCAGACACACCCAAAATTAGCCAATGGCACAACTTGTGTCTGGTTACTAAAAGATGATAAAGCTTTTACTATTTATTTAAAGCATCCATGCTATATGCACTGTTAAATGTAGCTATAAATTACAAGGGGAGAGTTTCTAATGAACTATAACAACAGATTACACAGCTGTGCTTAGCTGTCCAAAGCCATTTATTAAGTTAAAACACAGTGCAACATTATTATCACGTCCAGATGTGATGAAGGCCCAGACTTCTCACAAAACATGAATATCTCTATACTAAAAAGAGGACATCAGGACATATACCTAAATAAAGAATTTCCCTTAATGACCAGCAAAATATAGAAATTCTGGGGACTCATCTTAAATTTTGAGCAATTGAATGCATTCACACCTTCCTTAGATCCACTGTTCTGTCCATTTGATGCTTTGATAGTTTCATCAGTATACATTCTATTATGGATATGTCAAGAGACCTAACATCAAATATGCAAATATATATATGGTGGTGGTATTTGGTGGTTTAGTCACTAAGTCGTGTCCAAACCTTGCGACCCCATGGACTGTAGCTACCCAGGCCCCTCTGCCCATGAGATTCTCCAGGCAAGAATACTGGGATGCATTGCCATTTCCTTCTCCTGATGCTGGGAGGGATTGGGGGCAGGAGGAGAAGGGGACAAGAGAGGATGAGATGGCTAGATGGCATCACTGACTCGATGGACGCGAGTCTGAGTGAACTTCGGGAGTTGGTGATGGACAGGGAGGCCTGGCGTGCTGCTATTCATGGGGTCGCAAAGAGTCGGACACGACTGAGTGACTGACCTGAACTGACACATATCCATTAAGTGTAAAAACTGGCCACCTTCAGATTTTCATCATCATCATTCTTTGCACAATTAATGATGTTTTTCAAAGCACTTATATATTTACTACTTCACTTGAACCTCAAAGACTGTGTAAAGTAGGTGGTAAAAACACACTATTGTAAAGATTAAGATTCTGAGACATAGGAGTCAAGTGATTTGTCTGAAATCATATTATATGCTAACTTCTTTTTATTTTTAAACATCCTTAAATGCTTTCATTTTGATATTTTATTATCTTATTAAAATTATATTGTACCTAAAATCTATTACATAAATCAGCAAGTATTTATCAGTCAACTTCTATAGGCAAGTCTTCCATTCATGCATAACTGTTATAACTAATTTGTGAAATGACAGGGGTAATATTAGAAATATTTAACTAATGACACAGAAGGTACCAATCAAAGAAAATAAACACTGAACAAAGTGAAATACATCACCTAACTTTTACCAAGGGTATCAGCTACGATATCAGCCCTGACATGGAATGATCTATGCAATTTGATTTGATATCAAAGTATAAATCATCAAGTCTATCTGGCCTAAAATGCTAGACAATTATCTAAAGATTTTTTAGAACATGTAGAAAATTCTAGTAGCACGTGACACAAAATTAAATAAACTACGAACGTAAAAAAAAAAACCCATGATGCCAATACTCAGAAATACAAAATCATCACCACCAAAATTAGTTGTAATGCCTTTAAACATTTTAATTTCGTCATACATGTATAGCCAAAGATACTTAATTTTATTAAAAAGCATAAGTGGGGTTTTGAACATGTTGCATGCTAAGTTGCTTCAGTTGTGTCTGACTCTTTGTGACCCTATGGACTACAGCCCACCAGGCTTCTCGGTTCAAGCAATTCTCCAGGCAAGAATACTGGAGTGGGTTGCCATGTCCTCCTCCAGGGCATCTTCTCTATCCAGGGATAGAACCCATGTCTTCTATGTGTCCTGCATTGGCAGGCAGGTTCTTTACCACTATCACCATTTGCCTATTTCGGAAATTTCATATAAATGAACTCACACAGTATGTCGACTTGAGTGTCAGACATCTTTCATTTAGCATAGTGTTTTTATGCTGTATCCTTGTTGTAGCTTGTGCTAGTACGTCATTTCTTTTCATGGCTAAATACTACTTTATTGTATACATATTCCACTCATTGTATATGTATACCCATTAGGGCTTCCCTTATGGCTCAGCTCGTAAAGAATCCTGCCAGCAATGTAGGAGATACACATATCCATCCACAATCTGCCCAATATACTGGGTTCAATCTCTGGGTTGGAAAGATCTCCTGCAGAAGGGAAAGGTTACCCATTCCAGTATTTTGGCTGGAGAATTCCATGGAGTCGCAGAGTCAGACATGACTGAGCGAATTTCACTTTTACAGTTTTGTTTATCCATTTATCAGTGGATGGAGATTTGAGCTTCTTCCACTTTTCAACTATAATGAATAATGCTGCTATGAACATTGTGTACAAGTTTTATGTGAACATATGCTTTCAATTCTCTTCCACTTCAGAGTGTAGTTATTGGTTCTTTTTTTTTTTTTTTTGGCTTTTTCATCTTCACAAGATTACATATTGTATTAGTTTTATCAAAGAGCCAGCTTTAAGATCGATTTTTATTACGTTTTGTTTGGCATTTCATTAATTTCATATTTTAAAAATTAAGTTGCTTTTCTTCTCTTATTTTAGTGTTTATTCTACTTTCTTAAAGTTCCTACATATTCCTTTATTTTCCAGCTCTCTTAATAATAAAGGCATTTAAAGCTATCAACTCTCCTCTGACAACCTCTTCAGCTGTTTTCAACAGCTTTCTACATATTCTTCTTTTCACTGTTTTCCAAATGATTTCTTCTTTATCCAAGAGTTATATAGGGGTGTTCTCTTTAATTTCTAAATAATAATTTTGTCACTTTATAGAAACTTCTAAAATTCTAATTATACTAACTTATAATCAGAGGATGTGCTTGCAAAATCTCTGCTTTCTAAAATTTATAGTTTTCTTTGTCATCAGGCACAGAGATATTTAAAAATATTTAAAGAAGGGTATGGTAAACCACTTCACTATTCATGCCTTGAGAACCGCATGAACAGTATGAAAAGGCAAAATGATAGGATACCAAAAGAGGAACTCCCCAGGTCAGTAGGTGCCCAATATACTACTGGAGATCAGTGGAGAAATAACTCCAGAAAGAATGTAGGGATGGAGCTAAAGCAAAAACAACACCCACTTGTGGATGGGACTGGTGATAGAAGCAAAGTTTGATGCTGTAAAGAGCAATACTGCATAGGAATCTGGAATGTCAGGTCCATGAATCAAGGCAAATTGGAAGTGGTCAAACAGATGATAAGAGTGAACATCGACATTCAAGGAATCAGCGAACTAAGATGGACTGGAATGGGTGAATTTAACTCAGATGACCAGTGTATCTACTACCGTGGGCAGGAATCCCTTAGAAGAAATGGAGTACCCATCATAGTCAACAAAAGAATCTGAAATGCAGTACTTGGATACAATCTAAAAATGACAGAATAACCTCTGCTCGTTTCCAAAGCAAACCATTCAAAATCATGGTAATCCAAGTCTATGCACCGACCAGTAATGCTGAAGAAGCTGAAGTTGAATGGTTCTATGAAGACCTACAAGACCTTCTAGAACTAACACCCAAAAAAGATGTTCTTTTCATTATAGGGGACTGGAATGCAAAAGTAGGAAGTCAAGAAACATCTGGAGCAACAGGCAAATTTGGCCTTACAGAATGAAGCAGGGCAAAGGCTAATAGAGTTCTGCCGAGAGAACGGGCTGGTCATAGCAAATACCCTCTTCCAACACCACAAGAGAAGACTCTACACATGGACATCACCAGATGGTCGACACCAAAATCAGACTGATTATATTCTTTGCAGCCAAAGTCAGCAAAAACAAGACCAGGAGCTCACCGTGGTTCAGAACATGAACTCCTTATTGCCAAATTCAGATTGAAATTGAAGAGAGTGGAGAAAAACACTAGACCATTCAGGTATAACCTAAATAACATCCCTTATGACTATACAGTGGAAGTGAGAAATAGACAGATTTAAGGGATTAGATCTGATAGACAGAGTGCCTGATGAACTATGGACAGAGGTTCGTGACAGGAGAAACTCCTGTCAGGAGACAGGAATCAAGACCATCCCCAAGAAAAAGAAATGCAAAAAAGCAAAATGGCTGCCTGAGGAGGGCTTAAAAATAGCAGTGAAAAGAAGGGAAGTGAAAAGCAAAGGAGAAAAGGAAAGATATATCCATTTGAATGCAGAATTCCAAAGACTACAAGGAGAGAAAAGAAAGCCTTCCTCGGTAATCAGTGCAAAGAAATAGTGGAAAACAACCAAATGGAAAAGATTAGAGATCTCTTCAAGAAAATGAGAGATACCAAGGGAACATTTTATATAAAGATGGGCTCAATAAAGGACAGAAATGGTAGAGACCTAACAGAAGCAGAAGATATTAAGAAGCAGTGGCAAGAATACACAGAACTGTACAGAAAAATCTTCATGACCCAGATAATCACGACAGTGTGATCACTCACCTAGAGCCAGACATCAGGAATGTGAAGTCAAGTGGGCCTTATGAAGTATCAATACGAACAAAGCATGTGGAGGTCATGGAATTCCAGTTAAGCTGTTTCAAATCCTGAAAGATGATGCTGTGAAAGTGCTAAACTCAATATACCAGCAAATTTGGAAAACTCAGCAGTGGCCACAGGACTGGAAAAGGTCAGTTGTCATTCCAATCCCAAAGAAAGGCAATGTCAAAGAATTGCACAACTGTACTCATCTCACACGCTAGTACGGAGAAGGCAATGGCAATTCACTCTAGTACTCTTGCCTGGAAAATCCCATGGATGGAGGAGCGTGGTAGGCTGCAGTCCATGGGGTCGCGAGTCGGGCAGACCTGAGCGACTTCACTTTCACTTTTCACTTTCATGCATTAGAGAAGGAAATGGCAACCCACTCCAGTGTTCTTGCCTGGAGAATCCCAGGGATGGGGGAGCCTGGTGGACTGCCGTCTAAGGGGTCGCACAGAGTCAGACACGACTGAAGCGACTTAGCTGCAGTAGCACCACACGCTAGTAAAGTAATGCTTAAAATTTTCCAAGCCAAGCTTCAGCAATACATGAACCATGAACTTTCAGATGTTTGAGCTGGTTTTAGAAAAGGCAGAGGAACCAAAGATCAAATTGCGAACATCTGCTGGATCATGGAAAAAGCAAGAGAGTTCCAGAAAAACATCTATTTCTGCTTTATCGACTATGCCAAAGCCTTTGACTGTGTGGACCACAATAAACTGTGGAAAATTCTGAAAGAGATGGGAATACCAGAGCACCTGACCTGCCTTTTGAGAAACCTGTATGTAGGTCAGGAAGCAACAGTTAGAACTGGACATGGAACAACAGACTGGTTCCAAAGAGGAAAAGGAGTACCTCAAGGCTGTATATTGTCACCGTTCTTATTTAACTTACATGAAGAATACATCATGCGAAACGCTGGGCTGGAGGAAGTACAAGCTGGAATGAAGATTGCCAGGAGAAATATCAATAACCTCAGACATGCAGACGACACCACCCTTATGGCAAAAAGCAAAGAACTAAAGAGCCTCTTGATGAAAGTGAAAGAGAAGAGTCAAAATGCTGGATTAAAGCTCAACATTCAGAAAACTAGTATTATGGTATCCAGTCCCATCACTTCATGGGAAATAGATGGGGAAACAGTGGAAACAGTGGCTGACTTTATTTTTCTGGGCTCCAAAATCACTGCAGATGGTGACTGCAGCCATGAAATTAAAAGACGCTTACTCCTTGGAAGAAAAGTTATGACCAACCTAGACAACATATTAATAAGCAGAGACATTACTTTGTCAGCAAAGGTCCGTCTAGTCAAGGGTTTGGTTTTTCCAGTGGTCATGGATGGATGTGAATATTGGAGTATAAAGAAAGCTGAGCGCAGAAAAATTGATGTTTCTGAACTGTGGTGTTGGAGAAGACTCTTCAGATTCCCTTGGACTGCAAGGAGATCCAACCAGTCCATCCTAAAGGAGATCAGTCCTGGGTATTCATTGGAAGGACTGATGTTGAAGCTGAAACTCCAATACTCTGGCCACCTGATGAGAAGAGCTGACTCACTTGAAAAGACCCTGATGTTGGGAAAGATTGAGGGCAGGAGGAGAAGGGGACGACAGAGGTTGAGATGGTTGGATGGCATCACTGACTCAAAGGACATGGGTTTGGGTGGACTCTGGGAGTTGGTAATGGACAGGGAGGCCTGGCATGCTGCGGTTCATGGAGTCACAAAGAGTCGGACACGACTGAGCCACTGAACTGAACTGAAAGAATATCATATTCTATAAATATATTGTTTTGGAATTATTCCATTTCTCTTAATTGCTGTTCACAAATGTTTAACAGAGATGGCTGGATCTTTCCAATAGTTTTTACTGTACATATTTATCTACTATAAATAAATGTGCTCTATACATATTTATGTGGTTATTTTCTCCATGAACTATGCCTTTTATCATTATAGTGCCCCTTTTGATAACAATGCTGTCAACTTACATTTTCCTATTTCCCTTTTGTTTGATTTTGTGATATTTTTTATGTTTACTACTTTACAAACAACATTTCTTTATAATTTTGACATAGGTATTCTTGTAATAAAATCTGAGTGGCTTATTTTTTAAATTCAATCTAATATCTTTTTTAATGGAAGAATTTAGTCCATTACATTAAAAATAATAATGTGCTTAATATTATATCTTCCAATTATATTTGTTGTGTATCCTACACTATTTTTTCTCTTATTTCCCTTTTCTGGGTTTTTTTTGCTTAAACAAGTGGCTCTGCATTCTTTTTTCCTTGCTGCTAGGAAAATTCTAAAGGATGTTCTATCATGCTAATCTTCCTTTACTCTAAGGAAGAGGTTCTATTCCCCAACTCTTTCTCATAAATAACATGTTTAGGATATCCTCATTTTTATTCCTCTTCATTTCTTTTCTTCTTATCTCCTACCACTCATTTTCACTCTCTTTTACATTTCTCCTGTTTACTCCCTCCATCAACTAAGTTTCGATCAGTTTACCACATTAAAATTTTTCTTTATATAAATATGATGCTTATTTCAAAAGCCTGAAATTGTCTATTTCATTACTATTATCTAGTCATTCCCAAGAAGGGTAACCATCAAACAATTGCACTCATTTCCCTTGCTAGTAAGGTCATGCTTTAAACCTTGCAAGCTAGGCTTCAGCATTATGAAAACCAAGAACTTCCTGAAATTAAACCTAAGATTAGAAAAGGCGGAGGAAACAGATCAAATTGCCAACATTCACTGGCATATTCGATTATAGAGAAAGGAAGGGAATTTCTGAAAAACATCTACCTCTGTTTCATCAACTACACTAAAGCCTTTGTGTGGATCATAACAAACTGTGGAAAGCTCTTAAAGAGATGAGGATACCAGACCATCTTACTTATCTCCTGAGAATCTAATGTGAGTCAAGAAGCAACAGTTAGAACCCTTTATGAACAACTGATTGGTTCAGAATTGAGGTGTATGACAGGGCTGTGTGTTGTCACCCTATTTAAACTATATGCTGAGCACATGATGAGAAATGCTGGGCTGGATGAGTTACAAGCTGGAATCAAGATAGGCAGGAGAAACATCAACAAGCTCGGATGTGCAGATGATACCACTCTAATGGCAGAAAGCGAAGAGGAACTAAAGAGCCTCTTGTTGACGGTGGAGGAGGAGAGAGAAACAGCTGACTTAAAATACTAAAAAAAAACTAAGATTATGGTATCCAGCCCCATTACTTCATGGCAAATAAAAGGCGAAAAGGTGGAAGTAGTGACAGATTTTCTCTTCTTGGGCTCCAAAATCACTGCAGATGGTGACTGCAGCCATGAAATCAGAAGACAACTGCTTCTTGGCAGGAAAACTATGACAAACCTAGACAATGTGTTGAAAAGCAGAGACATTACTGTGCCAACAAAGGTCCGTATAGTCAAGGCTATGATCTTCCCAGTGGTCACGTACGGTTTTGAGAGCTGCATCGCAAAGGCAGAATGCCAAAGAACAGATGTCTTTGAACTGTGGTGCTGGAGAAGACTCCTGAAAGTCCTTTAGAGAGCAAGGAGATCAAATCAGTCAATCTTAAGGGAGATCAACCCGGAATATTCACTGGAAGAGCTGATGCTGAAGCTCAGTATTTTGGTCACCTGATACAGCTGTCAACTCGCTGGAAAAGTCCCTGATGCTGGGAAAGATTGAGGGAGAAGAGGGTGTCAGCAGACGAGATGGCTGGATGGCATCACTGATGCAATGGACATGAACTTGGGCAAACTTCGGGAGATGGTGAGGGACAAAGAGGCCTGGAGTGCTGCATTCCATGGGGTCGCGGAGTCAGACACAACTGGGAGACTGAGCAACAACAAGCAGCCATCTATCTTTCTCTCTTAAATGAAATTATACACGCAACACACACTCATACAATTATAAACAAATGTTCATTATTCACCATTATTTCTTTTGCTNAGAGGCCTGGAGTGCTGCATTCCATGGGGTCGCGGAGTCAGACACAACTGGGAGACTGAGCAACAACAAGCAGCCATCTATCTTTCTCTCTTAAATGAAATTATACACGCAACACACACTCATACAATTATAAACAAATGTTCATTATTCACCATTATTTCTTTTGCTTTTCATCTGGAAATCTATGCCCTGGTTTATCTGCTGTTTGCTTATAATTTATTCTCAGGTCTTGTATAAGGAATAATAATCCTGTGTTCTGAGTTTTTGGTTTTCCCTAAACGTATTTCTTTCACCTTGACACCACCCTTATGGCAGAAAGTGAAGAGGAACTAAAAAGCCTCTTGATGAAAGTGAAAGAGGAGAGTGAAAAAGTTGGCTTAAAGCTCAACATTCAGAAAATGAAGATCATGGCATCCAGTCCCATCACTTCATGGCAAATAGATGNTCCAGTAGTTGGTGATGGGACAGGGAGGCCGGGCGTGCTGCAATTCATGGGGTCACAAAGAGTCGGATATGACTGAGCGACTGAACTGACTGAACTGAACTGAATGTCGTTCCGCTATCTTCTTGCTTCCTGTGTTAGAGACATGAAGTTCTATGATACTTTAATATAGGAGAAACTTGTTCTTTTTACTTGGGAGTTTAGTTTCAATTTATTTTTAGAGTTCAGAACCTTTATCAGGACATACCTAAGTGTGCCTTGTCTTTCAAACAAGACCATAAATCAATAAACCCTTTCAATTCACAGACTCTGATATTTCTTATACACAAAGAAATTTTCTTCTATTGTTTAATTATACCTCTCTTCTTTCTGTTATTTCTCCCTCTGTAACTCCTATTATTCACATTTTGATTTCTAAACTATCCTCCAAGACTCATCCTTGGAGTCTCATCAAGATTTTCATCATGTTTTATTTTTGTGCTATGTACTTTGATATCACATACTTGGTCTTTCAGTTCACTGATTCACATTTCAACAGTGATCACGTTCTCTTCTGATTTTTCCACCAAATGGAAAAAAATGTTTGTCTTAGTATCTGAAATTCTTCTTTGTTCTGTACTTGTATTTCCTTAAGTGCTCTTGCTATATTTCAAAATTCAGGTTTCATTTATTTTTGCCAACATTACTAGTTGCTTAGAGTATGTACTCTTAATTTTCCTGCCTGATCTTCCTCTCTCCCTTTCTGTTAGGTCCTTTTAAAAAGGACTGTTATTTTTTATTGATATCTCACTGGAGCTCTGGTTTGGTTGTTTTAGTATCCTAAATGGCATAAGTGTTAACACTTGGAGAAAAGAAATGTAGACAGTCTACCAATTCCTTGCCAGGTCATGAGGGGGTAGATCACTGTTGCCTTATTTCTGAATTTTCTTTCAGCTTCAGGGACAGAGAAAACTCAGCCAGTGCAGTCAGCTACTTGGACTTTTTAGATAGCTGGAGAGACCTGGATATATAAAACAGGCAAAAATTAACCTTTTCTCATTGTGGTTCACAGACATCTGAAGCCCAAACTCTTGGTTACAGTGTCTACTGTTTTCTGATCTTTATCCCTGAACTCCAGTACTGTTCTCTAGTTGCTTGCCCAGCTGGAGGAAGAAAACCTTCAAAGCAGTTTTTCTCTGTCCCAGGTGTCATGGCAATTGTTTACAGATCTCAACAGCGATTTGATACCAAAAGTCAGGAATTGGAAGTGAAGGAGGAGATTGCCATACCTAGGTCAGGTTGTTTTCTGAATCCTTAATTTTAAAAATATTGGTGGCAGGGGGTGGGGGGGGCACATATGAATCTGGAGTTATCTGGGACTTTGTTATAATTATTCCCAGAATCAACACTTCCCTCACAAAGTATACTCTTGAACATATAAAAGTGGCAATAAGCTCTCTTTATGTTCTTAGGTACAAATTCCAAAACACTACAGCTATTAATCATTTGAAGTACACTTAATGAAATCCCAGTTTTAATTATTCTAGGACATAATTATCTTTTGTTTTGGAAACAACTTCAAATCAACGTGCTGCTGTTTCAGTTAGTAGAAAGACAAACTACAACTTCGGCCAGTCATGCTAAGTTTCCTACTGTCTACCTAGCAACTCTTATAAACAAGAAAAAGCAGGTCAGTTGTTATATAGGAATTAAACGTCCATCCTACACAGTGGCTTATATGACACTACCCTCCATATTGTTCACAGTCCAATTACCTTTTTTGCTTTTTAGGAGAGCTAAGGATATAACATCAAGAACATTAAAGTATTTCACCGGACTAGACTTCTAAACATAATAAGGTAAAATAATCTAAAGCTCTGTTTTATAAGTGTGTGAAATTTTATGAACTTATGTTTTTTTAAGAATTAGGAAGCTCATACAAAATGCTAAAAATCTCATTACAATCTATTAAGTGCAAAAAAATACTCTGGATTGTTTGTTCTACTATCCAGATAGGAATCATATAGGATATGAAATTTGGATTTCATCCTTGAATCACTAGGTAATGTAATTCTGTGTACTCTATTCAATACAATATCCTGAATTGATTGTAGTAGATTTGCTTTACCATTGATGGGCCATATCTGATATATTTCTTTTCTGAATCACGGTAAATACAATTTTTTATTGGATCTTCTGCCATGACAGAATTTCATTAAATATCTAAAAGGATAGAAAAGCATGAGCATGTGTAAAAATATTTGGGTCTTAGAAAAGTACAGAGAAAGCCTATATTAGGTAATAACAACTGTAACAATGCTAAATTTGAACCAGTCAACAGAAAATAAGGAATGATAGTCTGGTAAGCAAGATCAAGGTAATCTTTCAGGAAGGTTACAAAAGAGTCTAATCAACACTGAATCCTCCAATGTGCCAGGGACTGTGCTAAGCACTAAGGCTTCACAGATTAATAAAATATGGTACTGCCCTTAAGGATCTGCAGTTCAGTATAGTATAAATCTGAATGCTATCTTTCCAGGTGATGAATGTCAAAGAATGGACACACCCAATTCTGCATAATAAAATTGATCATTACACAAATAATAGAAACAGAGGTATACACAACATGAAATTACATAAAAAGAACAACCATTTATTTGGGGGCTTTATACACTCTGGCAATTCACTTTATAACAACTGCTGAAATACTTGAATCAGAAAGGTCTGGAACCCTGTTCATTTTTCAGCTCAAATCACCCCTTCATCATAATATTGCCTTGTTCTCAAACCTTTGCTAGAAGAAAGATTACTGAGAGGCAGAATTGTCAAAGGTATTTCTCTAAGGGTCTGATATATAAAAGGAAAGTAAGAAGCAAACAACACAGTTGTTGAAAAGACTAGGTACAACAGGATGTCAAAAGAACAAGAACAAGAGTACCAATGACAATAAACTTGAAGGGGAAAGGTGTTACACATAAACTGAATGCTGATTGTCTTTCTAACTTCACTGCTAAGTCGCTTCAGTCCTGTCCGACTCTCTGCAGCCCCATAGACGGCAGCCCACCAGGCTCCCCCGATTCCCAAGGTTCTCCAAGNTCTGGTAAGCAAGATCAAGGTAATCTTTCAGGAAGGTTACAAAAGAGTCTAATCAACACTGAATCCTCCAATGTGCCAGGGACTGTGCTAAGCACTAAGGCTTCACAGATTAATAAAATATGGTACTGCCCTTAAGGATCTGCAGTTCAGTATAGTATAAATCTGAATGCTATCTTTCCAGGTGATGAATGTCAAAGAATGGACACACCCAATTCTGCATAATAAAATTGATCATTACACAAATAATAGAAACAGAGGTATACACAACATGAAATTACATAAAAAGAACAACCATTTATTTGGGGGCTTTATACACTCTGGCAATTCACTTTATAACAACTGCTGAAATACTTGAATCAGAAAGGTCTGGAACCCTGTTCATTTTTCAGCTCAAATCACCCCTTCATCATAATATTGCCTTGTTCTCAAACCTTTGCTAGAAGAAAGATTACTGAGAGGCAGAATTGTCAAAGGTATTTCTCTAAGGGTCTGATATATAAAAGGAAAGTAAGAAGCAAACAACACAGTTGTTGAAAAGACTAGGTACAACAGGATGTCAAAAGAACAAGAACAAGAGTACCAATGACAATAAACTTGAAGGGGAAAGGTGTTACACATAAACTGAATGCTGATTGTCTTTCTAACTTCACTGCTAAGTCGCTTCAGTCCTGTCCGACTCTCTGCAGCCCCATAGACGGCAGCCCACCAGGCTCCCCCGATTCCCAAGGTTCTCCAAGCAAGAACATTGGAGTGGGTTGCCATTTCCTTCTCCAATGCATGAAGGTGAAAAGTGAAAGTGAAGTCGCTGAGTTGTGTCCAACTCTTCGCGATCCCATGGACTGCAACCCATCAGGCTCCTCCATCCATGGGATTTTCCAGGCAAGAGTACTGTAGTGGGGTGCCATTGCCTTCTCTGTCTAACTTCACAGTATATTGTATCAGAAACATACAAATGTATCTTGTAGTATATTTCTTAATGCACTAGAAATGAGAGTAGTCTGAAGAAAATATCAGAGATATTGTCATAAGGAAAACTAAAGACACATAAAAAGTGATAGTGTAGCTCTTCCATTATTCATTGAGTCTGTCCCACCATATATATGTAATATAGCTCAACAATGAATATTACCTCTTAAAAACTTTTGAAGTCTCCAGTATCTTGTAGAAAAAGGGTGACTGTGCATTCAGGTATACCTATCTATATTTGGTTTGATGTCAGTAAAGTTATTTTAAATTAAAAAAAAAAACACTTTAAAAGTTTATGTAATTCCCTTTTAATTAACTCAGGTGGGCAATCATAAATATAATCCAAACTCATGTATATTAACTTTGCCAGCACTGATCATTTGAACCTATTATTCCAATAGAAATGCATTCATCCTATCAAATAAAACTGTACCTTTCTTTTGGTATAGCAACAAATGAAGGAAAAGTTACTGTTACTTACAGGAGTCTAGACTCTACTCTACCTTAAATCTGCTAGAGCCAGGCTCCATGAATATGGGAAGAGGAGACATCATAAGCTAAATTACAAAATGAAATGAAGTAAAATTGGCTATAATTTAATTTGTTTTACTCATCAAATCCTCAGCAAAGCTAACAGGTGTTTTCTTATATTTAAAAACTAGATGGCAAAAACTTGTACTATAAATGCCCTTCAGAAATAGTGATTTCAGAATTGAGGGGCACATGGTAGGTACCCAATAAATGACAGCTATTCTCAGATTTATCATATAGGCTTTTGTGCTAAATTGCATTTCTTGGTAATACATCTAAATTTACTGGCTAATTTTAAGTTAGTATTGATGATCATGCTTTTTATGCCCAAACCATAGCAGCCTTTGTATCCCAAACTCTAGGTGGCCCCTACTTAAGCCAGTTGTTGGTTCTGAAACAACTATAGGGGTTCAAAGAACAAAAACATTGGTGCCTTCCAAAGTCAGTAGGATTGACCAAAGTTTTCAATATATTCTATTTCTATTCTGCGTCACCCTTATTTTTCTATATGATCCCAGTTCTTGGTTCCTCAACCTGTTCGATTTAGGTCTCCTTTTTGACCTCTGCCTTCCCAGTACTCCCAGTGTCTAATGCTCCCTTTGACCTGCTCCTACTCGTTTTCTTCCATCTGCTTTAATATGTTACCCAGCTCCAATGCTGCATCCAAACAAATCAGGCAGCAGCCACCCGGTCCATCCACTGTTAAAGCCTTCAGACAAACTCCCTCTCAGGATCTGTACTTCTAGACTGAAAAGTTAATTTAAAAACAAACTTTAGCACAGCAAACATTCCTCCCACTTACAGCTCTTTCACATTGTGCCCTTCTCCAGAACCTTCTCCAAATCCACTATGTCTTTCTTGAAATAAAATTACCAGTACTAATCAGGGTGGGTATTCAGTGAAAATGGTCCCACAAGGGGCATGATGAGGAGTGATTATGACCTTGGGACTTTGAGGGAGAAGAAGAGGGTGGGATGGTTTGGGACAATGGCACTGAAACATGTATACTATTATGTAAGAAACGAATCGCCAGTCTATGTTCGATACAGGATACAGAATGCTTGGGACTGGTGCATGCGGATGATCCAGAGAGTTGATGTGGGGTGGGAGGTGGTGGGGGGGTGGTTCAAGATTGGGAACTCATGTACACTTGAGACGGAAAAAAATAAAAATAAAATAAAATTAAAAAAAAAAGACCTTAGATTTTCTGGAGTTGGACTTGAGTTTGCATTTCCACCTGTTATACTCTGTGACTTTTAAGAAGCTAGTTAACCTTCCTGAGCTTTAGTTTATCTTTAAAAATGACATAATAACAGTGTCTCTCTCAAAATATGCAGATATAACCAATGTCTGGTACAGAGTAAGTGCTCATAAATGTTGGCTACTGTAGTTGTTATTGTTATCATTATTTAGTATAAGCACAGAATGTATTTTGTTTTCTTCTCACTATGCTTACAATCAATAAGCTTGCTAGTATTTTTGGTACCAATGCCGTTAGGAAAGGGTCTACATTAATTCCTCAGTACATGGGCTGGGTTTCAGTTAACTTCTATTCTAAAATAAGCCTCCTTTCTAAATATCTCTTATTTTCCCACCTTATTTGCATGCACTGAAGTACTCATAGCACCTTTTCTGCACTACGGTTGATTTAAATTTTTTCATTTCTCCCAAATAGCTTGGGTGTTCATTTGCTTCGTTGTGTCCAGCTCTTTGCAACCCTATGTAGCCTGCCAGGCTCCTATCTGTCCAGGGGATTCTTCAAGCAAGAATACTAGAGTGGGTTGTCATGCCCTCTTCCAAGAGACTTCCCAACCCAAGACTGAACCTGCATCTCCTGGGTCTCCTGCACTGTAGGTAGATTCTTTACTGCTGAGCTACTGGGGAAGCCCCCCAAATAGCTTAGCATTGCCTAACACATTGTTGAGTTTATTGTATATTCTGTTAGGTAATTTATAAAATGTTAACAGCAGTACCAAGAATATCAAGAGTTATGGATAGGTGTATGAGAGGGAGACAAACCAAGGATTATATAGCTTTCTCCAGATAGCTGCTTCCATTTGTGAACAGGTAAAGCGTTTGATGGTTTTGAGCCTCTCACTCAACACTCAGACCAGCCAAAGGAGTATGAGTCAATCAAAAAGAAACTGAGAATGAAATTCTAAATGAAAACTTTAAGGTCATCATTAAACAAATACCTACAAGTAGATACACAAAAATTGTGCACAATTTGTTTCTGTATATGACAGCACAATAGTTGCAAAGTCTTTTCTAACACAAGTTCTTTCCACTATTCTTCATCAAAATAGAGTCAACTTCCTTAGTCTATCTTACTGTCCTTCCTGTATAAATCTATCCCTGGGTGGGTACAATGTAGAATCAAAGATCAAATGCAGCAGTTAAGAATTACCAGTTCTATAAGGTCTATATGGAGATGGCCCCTCATTACTCAGTTTGTTTACTTTAAAATAGCACAGAAACCAAGTTAATCTTCTTTCTTCAAATACAGAATTAGAAAATGACTCTGAGATAATTTTCTGTTAATACCTTTCTCTACTTAAGCAACTTACGCAGAGTGAAATGCAAAAAATCATGTTTATAAATTATATTACCAATATATCTACTTGAGTGAAGGTGAGCTGGTAATAATTTATGTAAACTAATAGACTTATTAGTGAGCCTTAGTGAAGTCGCTGTCTTGTCCGACTCTTACTGACCCCATGCACTGTAGCCTACCAGGCTACAGGCTCCTCCATCCGTGGGATTCTCCAGGCAAGAATACTGGAGTGGGTTGCCACTGCCTTCTCCAGGGGATCCTCCCAACCCAGGGATCAAACCTGGGTCTCCTGCGTTGCAGGCAGACGCTTTAACCTCTGAGCCACCAGGGAAACCCAGACTTACTATAGTTACCAACTATAAAAGATTATCAGTACTTAATATTGTGGCTCTTAAACTTGTACTATTATACTATATTTAAAAGCAAGTATCATTAAAATGAAACTTTTATCTAGGGCTGAAAGCAAAAGGCAAAGACAAATATTTTACATATACTCTTTCCTGTGCCCCTCTGCACATCACATCTAGTCACATTACCTGAAGATAAAGATTCAAGTATCAAAAAATCACACTCACAGAACAGAAAGAGACCCTGAAAATGAAGGAAGCGACGGTAGAGATCCAAACAGATCATGTAACCTGCCTAAGATCATACAACTAGTTAGTTGTAGCACTAGATCTAGAACAATCTTTCCAAACTCTACATCTGAAATTTCTGACAAAATGCAGTTAAAAGAAAATTCAGCGTAATATATGAGGGATTAGCCAATAAGTTAGATGTTGTCCCCTCAAGTTAAAAACTATTGGACTTAATGACTTCTCACTTGATTTTATATTCCTGGAAAATAAATTTAAAATAACATAAATCTGCAAAAAATGACTAGAAGTAATATCAATTACAAAGAAAATTTATACCCTTTTTAAAATCAAAACCATGTAAGAAATATTTTTAATGCCTAAAAATCACCAAAGATTTACTGGTTGTGTGTACATGTATAGTAGTGATGGGGTTTATTTCGTTTTTAAATTGTTTGAGGTTCCTTTTGTGATGTTAATTTGTATCCCCCAAAACGGAAGTACAAAGAAAGCGAATTTCTGGTAATTTATAAAGCATTGTTATGTATAAGTAAATAAGTATCTAGAAACAAAGATCATTAAGAAAATGGTGGCCAATAATTTCAAAACTAAAACTCTGAATTTTTTTAATATTGTTTGAATAACTGAAAATAATTGTTTAATTTTAAAAGAAAACATTTTTTAAAGGTCAAAAAGTAATTGAAAAAGAGATTAAAGCAGTCTACTTAATTCTCTAAACTGTGTGTGCATTTCTCCTGAAGTGTATATTCATGAGCTGACAGTAGAGACAGGCTGTCTGCTTTGTTTGACTGTAGTTCTGTTTACCTCATACTGTCAAGAATGGATTTTGACACTCACAGTATTAATATTGCTATTTTTATTGATATAATTAGCACTGCTATAAATAATTCCTCGGCCTGGCATATCTAAGTATATCATTACAATCAGCAATATTGGGGCTTCTTTTTCTTACATGATACCTCAGAAACAGACTGCTGGCCCAAACAACAATGGTTAGTTCATGATGTGGAAGTTAACAGGGAAAAAAAAAGTTGCCCTGTCAATAGAGACTACTGTTTTGTGTATGACTTCACTAAACAAACGAGTTTATATTTGTTTGAAACTAAAGTTTCTCACCAATCTGCTGTTTCAGTTTCACATCTCACCATATTGCACCTAAAACATGCAATCTGGATTCCTGTTGCTACTCTCCCCATCCACCCCCCCCCAATAGCTCAGGAATGGGTTTGAAATATGAAGCTTCAATATGTAAAGCAAAAGAATTAAGACACCCAAAATTCAGAATGGGTGGGTGAAAATAAGTGTGCTTGAAGTCACTTGTATAACTGCCGATGGGTGGCCCACTTATGAGCTTTTGATCATTACACTGAAGCAAAATCAAAACATATTTTATCCTGCCTAGAGATCACATCAGCTGCAACAATAATCTTATCTAGACCTTTAATAGTTTGTTCATAAGACAAAGTGGGGTGACTGACCCAGTGCATACTCAACACAGAATATGAAGACCAAAACAAAATGACAATACAATTCAAAACAAGTTTGTGGAAATTTTAGGCTAGTATATTAAACCTTTCTTTGTCTCTATCACTTGACAGATGGTTAGCCTTTACACAGCCTAGTATCTCTGGCAAAGAAATGACTGTGTCTAGCCAATAACACCCCAAATTTTCACTTAAAATTCACTGTACATATACTTGCACTTACCTTAAAAATATGAGTATTAATAGAATTAGTCATTATTTTATTACTATTGAAATTTGTCAGATGTCAAGATTTTATCCTTTATGAAATACTTCTTTTTCAAACTTGCAACTATCTTATTATGTCAATCCAGGGTTAGAACAATTCTTCACTTCAGATTTCATTCATTTTACGTGCTGCTTAGTAATCATGCTTTGAAAAACTTCGTTGGGACTTCCCTGGCAGTTCAGTGGTAAAGACTCCTTGCTTCCACTGTATGGGTTCGATCCCTGGTCAGGGAACTAAGACAAAACCCCACAGGCCACGTGCACTGTGTGGCCAAAACAAAGCAAAAAAGTTCCAAAAATAAATTTTAAGCCAAGATTAACACAAAATTTACTACATTGTTACTCAGAGCAAAGTTTTGGTACGTAACAAAGTGTGTTCAACAAAATCACCTGGGAACTTTGAATGCCTACCCAAGGCAGGACTAGAATTATTTATCTAGTACTGAAATAAATCTTTATTCAAAAACTGATCACATATATATTTACATGCACATAAACACACATTGATCAACTATCTTTACTAGAATTAGAAAAAGTTCCTAATTTTTAACATTCTATCAACCATTCTTTGCTTTCTAAAAAAGATTTCAGCTGGAACAATACCTTCTATTAGTTACACTCTCTGCTTTTTGTCCTAAATCTTCTATCGATAGCTTTCAGATTCTGCCAGGTCTGTATTCAAATAGCCACAGGCACTCTCAAAGTTCTCTAAAGTGTATTAACATGTACTCTTTCTGGAAGAGTTGATTACTCCTACAAATTAGCATAGAGATCTAGTGTAGGTATAGAAATTCAAGCCCTTCACAGCAGGGGATGGAAGAACTGGAGGTAGGCTTGTGTGAACTCATATTTGACTAACAAAATAAAATTCACTGTGTTAGAGAAAAATAAGAAAATCAGAACTTGTTATTTGAGAATTGTGAACTAGGTTTTGGAAAAGTGAGACACCCACTAGTTGAAGTAACAAACTCACTGCTAAATCTACTCCCTTAACCAGGCACCAAGTTTCCTTCAATTAGAAACCTAGGATTTTTACACCTACAGACTAAATGATTAAAGTAATGCTAAAATCTTCTGTAATGTTCCTCTTGAATTACAAATGGGCTATTAAATCAGAGAAGTGCCAATCAAATGCTTTTGTAGTTTGAAAGAAAGGTTTAAATAACAAAGCATTTTTTTTTTTGCAGGCCTCTCTCTTTTTCTCTCTTTAAAGTCACCTATAAATTAATTACAACAAACTTCCATCTTCTGTTGATAAAAACCACAACTGAAAAAAAGATTTAGGCACTTGATTTTTCAGACATATTCTTAAAACAAACTAAAAAAATTAAAATATTCTAGATTATGTTTTACCATAATTTGCCGACAAAAGCTCCATAGGAATTTCAGAGTAAATTCCAAGACACAGATTTTTTTAATATAAGGTAATATTTTATTTATTTCAAAGGCATGCTTAAAAATAAAACCCTATTTCTTAAAAAGATCTACTGAAATGTATGGAGACTGTTTCATGACAATAACAAAAGGTACAAATCAGCAATAAAGTACTGTAAGGTCTTCCTTTCTTATCACTGGTAGTTGAACATCTCCCTGATTCTTGAAATGAGAAAACAGCTAGTTTTTAAAGTTTCATACCAAAAAACCTTCTTCTAGCAATCTAAATACACGATGTGTATGCGACATTACAATGAAAATTCCACAGGGGCAGAGAATTTTTTCTCTTGTTCACTGTTACATCCCAAGTGTCTAAAACAGGGTCCACAACAGTTAGATGAATTTAAATATCCATCTCAGAAACAAATAATTTCAGAGAATAAGTTAGAGCCCATTAAGCTACACTTCTATATTCCAAATGTTTTAAAGAATCTCTTCTTACCACTTATTGTAAAATATCTGGAATAAGTTGTAATTCATTTATAAATTTTAGAGCCTTCTACAGGAACTTAGTTGTATCTTTTATTAATCTTCTGAAATGACCTAATTTTTTTCTGGGAATTCCAATTTGGTTGGACAATCTCCTGGAGACTGACTCTGTGTTTGTCAGTGGCTCAGTCGTGTCCAACTCTCTGCGACCCCATGGACTGTAGCCCACCAGGATCCTCTGCCCAAGGAATTCTCCAGGCAAGAATACTAGAGTAGGTTGCCAGTCCCTTCTACAGGGGATCTTCCTGACCCAGGGATCGAACTCGGGTCTCCTGCAATGCAGGCAGATTCTTTACCGTCTGAGCCACCAAGTAAGTCCCTGAAGACTGACTACTGAGATAAAAGTAATTCATTTAAAATGTCCCCCCACCTTGGACTTTACTCCTATATGGAGTAATCAAAGTTATATNCAGGGATCGAACTCGGGTCTCCTGCAATGCAGGCAGATTCTTTACCGTCTGAGCCACCAAGTAAGTCCCTGAAGACTGACTACTGAGATAAAAGTAATTCATTTAAAATGTCCCCCCACCTTGGACTTTACTCCTATATGGAGTAATCAAAGTTATATTAATTTGACAACAGACCACTTCCAACACTGGTTTCACGTTAGTAGTTCTGAACAACGCCCCTCTTCCTCCCATCATACACACACAGCAAAATTATAATCCTCACATGTAAACTGTTCTTTCCTCTAGTAATCCAGTTAAACTCATAGTCTTTCAGTAGCCACTTGCTAGTAGCTAGTATACACATTAACTACATGTTTTCTTGGCATAGTAGCAATTTAAAAATACTGGCACCTTAAATGAACTAAACAGGTAAGCACAAACACTTCTTCCTAAAACTGGATAAAATTGGACAAGTTTTAAACTTCTTTCTTCAGTCTGTTAAAACTGGGATCTCACCGTGAAAGGGTGTATTGCTTTGGAGGCTGTAGCTAACTTGTCACCTGATCTTCATAAGCAAATGGCCTTTATTCCCCTGGTCTATGAGATCTGATTTTACAAAGCCAAAAATACCCAACTGCTAAACTCACTGGACAGCTAATTATATTTCTAGAAAACTCACTTGTTTTTTCTTCTCATCTGTTTATGTGAGCACCATGTATTCTTAAGTCTTGACAGCTAAACAATGAGTAACATCAGCAGTTCAAGGACAGCTTCAAAATTTCTCAAGACTACTCCCAAGAAGACACAGTGAATGGTATTACCATGTACTATATGTGCATCAACTCTGATATACTCTGATTAAGAATGACAAAGAGCAACAAGGGCATTTAAAAAAAAATAATGTAAATTGTTGCTGTGGTTCTTTCCTACAAACAAGGGAAATGCAGGACTTAGTCAAAATTGGACTCATCAGATTTATACGTGGGGGTGTGTGGGATGGAAGGGTTTAACTATTCCCAAGTGATAGCTAAGGGTGTATGGTATTAGGAGCAACAGATAGGAAAGTTAAGTCATTTATGAATTTGTTGCACGCATGCACAATTATAAATGACTAATGTGTAAAGCTGGAGAAGCGTTTTTACATAACAGTCATTATAATTCATGTTTTAAAACTTTCAATACCAACAATAGTAACTTTAGAACAGAGTTTGCTTGAAAACATTGTTCTCTGTTCATTTTCTTGGCTGAAATTTACACATGACCACAGGAATAAGAAAACTCCACTTGAGCAACATTTCGGTTTTTCTAATGCTAAGAAGCAGCTGAGACAATTTTCACATGTCTAGAACATTAACAAATTCAACTTATCTTGGGCCAATGCTGATTTTGAAGACAGTACTTAACCCACCGGCTGCTTCCAAACTACTTCCTGCTTCATTCAGATTTTTATTGGAGAACTGTCATCCTGCTACTGACCCCATTCAACTGGCCTGCCTTAAGAGATCAGCGGATTACCGCACTAGGTAGGATAGCTGTACGCCATATTGTGTTTTCCGCTAATGTTTATAGTTTGTGTGCCTAACATATGTTTGTGCAAGTGTGTTTATCAATAGAACTTTTAGAAAATCCCTGCCTCCTGCCTCTTCAGCATCCTTAAAAAGGATAACAGCTTCAAGAGGGGCGGGGCGTGGGGCGGGTGGTGGGAAAAGACCAGAATGCCACACGGAGAGTAATGCATTAAACAATGTAAAATAGTGCATTTCTTTAAAACTTTCAAAAAGCTTCCAACCATTTCTCTCGGCTATGGAAAACTGTATTTTTTTTTCTTTTTAATGTTTCCACGGGGGCCCACAGGAGAAGAGAAAGAAGGAAAGGAGTGTCTTCCCTTCCCAAGCCCCCTCCTCTAGAGTCGTAGCAGCGAAGCAGGCGGCGGCCGGTAGCTCGGGCGTCTGGAGGGGCGTCCAGCGGCTCTGGGGCCTGGACCCCTCCCGCCCCCCCAGTTCTCAGAAGACGCTCCAGAGACCGCCAGAGCCACGGCAAGCGGGGGAGGGCGAGAAGGGAGGGGGCGGAAGACAAGCGGGCGCCTCTAGTAGCTCCTNGGCGGGGTGGAGGGCGCTTTTCGCCAAACACAAAAAACCCTGCGAAAATGAAAGTCGCCGTATTTAGGGAACTCATCACAAAATAAGGGACTTTATTAAAAATACCATCCTTTAATACAGTGTATTTACAGCTTGAAAACTTTTTTAAGTAAGACATGTATTCGATGTGTCGTTTCAGTAGACTCAGGTCTTCTGAATTTTCTCCTAGGCTTCCTTGGGTTATAGAGCATGCCATAAATAAAAAAAAATTAGTCATGAAACTTGTTAAAGATGATTTAGTTCAGTTCAGCAGACTTTATTCAGAAGCATTGAGTTAGGTATAGATAAGATCACTGCAGTCGAATTTTGCATGGGGATAGAAAGGTTGAGCTCAAGTTTGTGTTTAGAACGGGCAAGTGGGAACAAGGTGAGGGTCAGTGACTGGAAAATTGCTGAGAAGGAAACGTTAGGGACAAGGGAGATTTTGGCTAAACCAATCAAGCAGGATTCTTGCTGAAGACAAGCCAAGGTGATCAGACATCATCTTGGGGATGGTGGAAGATGAAGAACCTGATCATGTATCTAGGGTAATGGGGTGTGTGTCCGAGAGAGTCATTGCTAAAACTATTTTGTGAGGGAGTGTACAAATAAATGCCTGGCTTTGGTTAATGCGTTTTGGTAGGATCTAAGCAAAATAAATAGGCCCTGGTGGGAAAAAAAAAAAAGTGTACAAGGCTTTACTTTCGTAAATAACATTAGATCTATCTTTTTGAAGAATATTTATACGAGGGTCTCAGAATCCACAAAATTACTGCATCAGGTGTCAGCAGATTTAAAAACCAGTATACAAATTTCTGTTGCATCTGGAAGCTGAAACATTTCAGAATTTATGTACAAAATCTTAGCTACAAAGTAATCTAGTCACCATAGTTTAAGTGTTCCACACAGAATAATCAGCTTCACATGAGAAAATTCAGTAAAAGTTAACAAAAGTGTTTAAATAGTTTAATTCCACAATTTTTCTGAAGTACAATGGACACTCCTTGTAAGTACTTCGTAAAACTCAGTCCTTTCCCGCAGGTTTTTAAAGTTATCATTCAGTATAAGGGTGCAAGAGCTGTTAACAGTATAAGAATATGGTATTAGGAAGGCAATGTAAAATATTCTAATTCAATATTAGTGAGCATGTGAGGCCTTGGATGTTACTGCCCCTATTTGAGATAGTGGTTATTTATACCAGTTTTCCTGATGTTAGAATCTGGGGTTAGAATGCTTCTATCTATAAGGAATGCCTCAATCTATATTTACATTACACATGCACAGACCTCAACCACCACCGCCCCTAACACACACACAGAGATACAAGCATGTCAAAAGATGTAGCAGGAATTCCATAGTAACATTAAATAGCTTTCCTACACACAAGCAATAACAGAAAATGTAGTGGAAAAAATATCCCTTTTTAAAGCTGTGTTTAAAAAGCTATAAAACATTTTCCGTGTGAACAATGAAACATTGTGTGATCTATGTAAATAAAACTGTAAACTTGCCAGTGAAGTGACAGAAACTCAATTCAAACCACCTTCACCAGTTAAAACTGTTGGCTTGTGGTACTAGAACAGTAAGGATATAGTTGTCCCAAGCACAACTAGATCTGGAGCTCAGGGAGGTCCCTGAGCATTATGCCGAACATTTATTTACCTTTCATCGTATGCTCTTTTGGGGACTGTTCCTCCTAAAATCCAGTCATGTGCTTCAGGTAGAACTACCAAATATAACGCCCACCTCCTTTTAGGTTAAATGCAGAATCTAGTCCCTATAGCACCCGATATGGATTTTTATATATACTATGTAAACTAGAGAGTCGGTTAATTCTACGTGTTTACATATTGACTTGGTATACATACATCTTGGTGGACTCCTATTATCATTTATCAGTTGACTCGATTTTATGTAGACATTCATATAATCTAACAGTGATAGTACTTTGTTTCTTCAGTGTTTGTAATATATTGTTTTTCTTATTTTGTTGATTAGACTGACAGCAAAATGTTGAATAGTAGTTATAGTAGTGTGCATCTTTGTCTTATTTTTGCATTTTTGTTGTACCTTTAATTATGTTTCTTGCTGAAAGTTCTGTTAAAGAAGTTGCTGTATTATCATAAATTCCAAAACACTGAATTTTAAAAATCATGAATGAGAATTGAATTTTATCAAATACCTCTTCTAAGTGTATGAAAGAATCATTATTTTTATTTGTTCTGTTAATGTATTGAATTATGATGATAGATATACCTAGATAAATTTCTTAATTTTATTGCTAGTTAATAAATAATGTGTTTAAGTTTCTATTTTTATTTTGGAATATGCATGCTGTAAACATTGATAATCCTAACTAGCATGGACCTTGTTGAACCTTCATCCAATTTTGAAATTTTTATTAGACTAGCTTCTTGGAATTGGAAAAATTTTGTCTTTAACCGTGCTTATGACTTATTTTCTTTTTTAAAAATGGTAGATCTTTATCAATTCTGTAGTTTTTGGTTATTGTACCTTTCTACCTCTTCTTTAGATATTTTGGTAATTTAAATTTGCTTAGAAAAATGTTTGTTTTAGATTTTCAAGTTTATTTTTTAACTTTACATAATATTATTTTATCACTTATCTTTTTAAAGTGTCCATAATTAGTGTCTATCTCAGCACCATATTTATTTCTTAGTCAACAGATTATTTTATTTGATCGTGTGTTTGTTTATATAATTGTGTTTGTTATTTCTCTATTTAGTTTTAAAAATTATTTAGCTACATACATCTGAATCACCTTCCTACATCAGGGGAATTTTCTAATTTTACCTAATCTATTACCATGCAGTAGCTTATTCCAAAACTTAGTGATCAGTAACTACCATAGTTTTATTTGCTCCTGATTATATGAATTAGCAGTTTGGGCTAGTTCTGCTGAGTGGCTTTTCTCCTGGTCCTCCCAGCTCTGGGTCTGGGGCTTCACTCTATATCACACAAATGTCTAAAGTCCCAACTTGTTTCCCCTTTATGCTGTTAGAGTCCTTCTGTAAGGCTTCTTCTCAGCACATACAGACTCAATAGATACTCAGAAAAAAGTAATTGGAGATTTCAGCTTACCCAGGAGAAGCTCTTCTCTAGTATTTTAATTCATCAATTCCTCTTTGCATCCACAAGTCTCTGATATTTTTAAAACTTTAGTTTTTGTGATGTATCTGATATTTTTTCCTAGTCCAAGGGAGTTGTGGTCTATTATTATCTTTACCATTCTTTCTGGAGGCAGAAGAGAATAATTTAATTTCAAATACAATACTTTTCAGTTGTAGAATTTGTTTGATTCCTTTTGATGAAGTTGTGTCTGTGCTGAAATTTTCCTTCTTTTTCTCTTATTCTAAACATATTAAACATATATATTGTAACATGAAAAAGTGAATGTGTTAGTGGCTCAGTCAGGTCTACGTCTTTGTGACCCCATGGACTGCAGCCCACCAGGATNTCAGTTGTAGAATTTGTTTGATTCCTTTTGATGAAGTTGTGTCTGTGCTGAAATTTTCCTTCTTTTTCTCTTATTCTAAACATATTAAACATATATATTGTAACATGAAAAAGTGAATGTGTTAGTGGCTCAGTCAGGTCTACGTCTTTGTGACCCCATGGACTGCAGCCCACCAGGATCCTCTGTCCATGAAATTCTCCAGGCAAGAATACTGGAGTGGGTTGCCATTTCCTTCTCCAGGGGATCTTCCCAACCGAGGAGTCAAACTGTTGTGTGTGTTCTGCATTGTAGGCAGATTCTTTACTATCTGAGCCACTAGGGAAGCCCTTATTGTAACATACTTGAGTAAAACTCCCATACCTGTAAGTCTACTTTTATTATTGTTTTCCTCTTCATTTGAATCATTCATTCCTATATTTTTAGTATGGCTCATAATTTTTTTACTGAATGCTAGCGAATGTCATGAACAATCATGGAGATTAAGCTTCTGGGAGGCTAGAGTCTAGGCAGATCACCTTGATCATTATAAAGGTCGGTGTTCGTTTTATTCAGGCAGGTCTATTTCAGGCAGATTTGTTTCCATGAACATAGCCTTTCTGGGGTCTCACATCACAGTCTGGGTGTTGCAGCTTCTCCTTTACTTTAGCAATCTCTGAATTCCAATCCCTCTGTCTGCCAAGCAAGGAATTTCTGCTCTGCAGTGGCCTCATAGTTACTGTTTTGTTACTCTGTTGCATATCCAGATTGAACTTCACAAATTTTTCAAGAGGAAAATCAAATATAGAGTTTTAGACTGACTTCTCTGTCACTCCTTTCCACTGAAATTTCTCAGTCACTTTTACTTCCACTGAAATTTTGTCAGTCTTCAATCACTTTGGGTGAAACCCTGTCTTCTCTTGCCTCTCCCCAGTGAGCCTGTAGCTTTCTCCTGAGACTCAGTTCCTTCACTTTGTGAATTAGAAATGCCTCAGGGAAAAGGCCAGGTTAACTTGAGAGCTCTCCTTATTATGTTTCTCTTCTTCTCAGAAATCATAGCTCCTCAAACCCTGTCTGTATCAATTGTCTTCAAAGATATGTTTTATACATTTTATTTTTAATTTTATAGTTGTTTCTGGCATAGAATTAATCTGAGAACTCCATTATAACTAGAATTTCTGTGATTTAATATAAATCATTTTACCAAGCTGAGCATACAAAACCAGGTCACAGGTCTTTTAATTCTCAAATATTCCTAACTGTTGTCAAAGAGACCAAGCATGACTTTCCTCTAAACTCGGAATGTGCTAATGATAAGTCTTGAGATTTTCAGAGTTCCTTACTAAGTCCACAAGATCATTTTTACTCATTGTATTGATAGTTTACGGTGAATGATGTCAGATTCGTGATCTCTGAAAGAGAAGATTGAGCTTCGGGACCAGGGACCAGGTTTGATCACTCAAGAGCTTTTGTGTAGCAGAGTTTTATTTAAGTATGAAAAGGGAGAGAAAAAGCTTCTGACATAGATATCAGAAGGGGGACAGAGAGTGCCTGCCTTGCTGGTCTTAGCAAGGCCCTATATGCTTTTATCAAACCCATTCCCACAGCATACATTTTAAGATAACAGGATTAGTCAGAAGGTTCTTGTTAGGGAGAAACATATCCTTGAGCAAGATACATTGTTGTTACAGAATCCTTACTAAGACTAAGGAATATAGAAAAAAATGTCTGTCCTTTCCTCCTCCTTGAGAATTCCAGACCCATATCTCCTTCTCAAGAGACCCAGACCCCTCTCTCCTCGGGGACCCTGAACTTCTTGTCACCTGCCTAGGAATTGACTTTGTCAGTATCATGACCAGAATACGTGATTTATTCACTAGGGAGGGTTTCTGTTGATGCTGTTGCTTCCATCCAGTGTTGCTTTGAAAATTGATGGGTCTCTCTATGTGGTAGATAGTGTTTTCAGTGTATGATACAAATGTCACTATAGCTGATCTACCATAATTTCTATAGTATTGAAACCCCTTTCCCTGTGTTAGTAGCACAAGCCTGGGATTCAAATCTCATAGTGATTTTATTGTAGGGATCTTTGGGTCGAGGTGGAATTTTCTTTTGGAAAGTGATGGCATGAGAAGGATTTCTTGCTTCAACCATTTACTGAGCCAGAACAAGCCTTTTCCTGCTAACTTTGTGTATCCTGATCCTCAAGGAAGAATGGAATTATTTCACTCACTGTCCTAAGGTCTGCTCCAGATTTTGTCACTGGTTAAATCAGATTTTGGCTAAGGAAAAATTGATGATGATACCAAAGAGCAGTCATTTAAATGTGATTTACCCAACAAGGTTCTCTCTTTCTGGGTCTCTCTTGTTCAGTGAATCCCTCAATGTTGACATGAGGGCCACTTTTTGTGTTAAGGAATATCCACTGATGTGGTTTACATTGGAAAGCTACTAGAGAAGATGTGTGCATTTCTTACTGTGTTGTAACAGTTATCACAAATTTAGCAACTTACAACAACACAAATTTGTTATATTACAGTTTTCTATATCAGAAGTCCAAAATCAGTCTCTCTGGGCTAAAATCAAGGTATTCCAGGGTGTTTTTTAGTTTCTGGAAGCCACTGCATTCCTTAGCTCGTGACCGTATCTTCCATCTTTGAAACCAATAGTATAGTATTTTCTAATTGTTCTGTCTCTAATTCTAACACTTTCTAATGCTCATTCCTTGCCTCCTCCTTTTGAGGATCCTTGTAATTACACTGGGTTACCTGGATAATCTAGAATAATCTCCCTGTCTCAAGATCTGAAAAATCTCTTTTGCTGTGTAATATATTCACAGTATCTGAGAATTAAAATATGGACTCTTCTGGGGGCAGAGGGGGTGACTGTTCATCTTACCACAGAAGGCTTCTTGCCACTTGCATCATTCTCCTCAGACAAGCCCATGGAATACAGGGCTCTAATCTTTAAAACTGAATTAAATCCTAGACATATTTCCCTAGGTCTTAACTACAGTCCTTGAGTGGATCTTTTTTTATATAGAATTCCATAACCCAAGGGTTAAACTGCTGAATTTCTATAGCTCAAGAATTTTTAGACTATTTCCTAACATGCAGACCCTCAGAGGGTTAGGGTGGATTAGATAGAGATGGCAAAGAGGGTTTCAACTTGCTAATTGTTTTTTAGAGAACAGGTTTAAAATCTGTTTTTGTAGTGTCTTGTGAAATTATGCACCAGGCATCCTTGGAAATAGTTCAGTTTACCAAAGATTAATCACGTGTCTCTCACAGGCCAGTGGAAAATGCAGTGGCCTCTAATCAGGCATCACAGCCAGGAAGCTGGAATCAGGAAAGACTGAACTCCACTAAAGTTTCTTCTCTGTCTCCTTCCACAAAGCCAGTAATCCTGTTCTCTGATAGAGTTATTTTACATTTTGTCTGTTTGTAACTGGCAGAAAGAAACAAAAAGACCTTTGTGACCCTGTTGTTGTTTTTTTTTTTCCCCTGAAAAATATGGTTTTTGCTTTATGACAGAGGTCTCTAGCTTTACGAACCCTTTACCCTCTAGGTAAAGAAATATTTAACATTATCACTTGCTAGAGAAAGTATAAAAGAAACTTGAGAAATTAGTTTCTTTTATTTTCAAACTGTGCATCCCTAAACTATTTGTGTAGAAAATTAATATGTATAGTATTGTGTACTATTAATATATGTAATATTGTGTGGAAAATTAAATCACTAGAGAAGATTTGTTTAAAACCTCTTTTAGTAACTCTACTGTTTCTTCAACATCTTAGTTAGAATTTTAATGTTTCCAAGTTTATGAAATGCACCTAAATGAGTGATACTCTAAATGCCAAGGACATTTTAAGTTTCAAAACAGGATGCCTTTCTGAGATTCAAATTTAAACAACTATCCTCATAAAAATCATTGGAAAGTACAGAAGCCACAGGAGGAAATGACAATAAACTTTAAGTTTGAAAACTAAACTGGTATTTTGAAAGAAAAAAAAATGTCTACTTGCAGTGCCTTTTAAAGATATGCAATAAGTTTGGTTGTTCAAGAATATACAAAGTATATTATGTTTGATCTTCTTGGCTTATTTATAGATCATAAACTCCCCCAAAATGTAAGCCTTCCCCTACTCGTTTTTCATTTCTTTCAAGCCTTTACGGACTATAAGTGAAAGTTGTTCCATCGTGTCGGACCCTTTGTGACCCTGTGGACTATACAGTCCATCAAATTCTCCAGGCTAGAATACTGGAGTGGGTAGCCTATCCCTTTTCCAGGGGATCTTCCCAACCCAGAGATCGAACCAAGGTCTCCCGCATTGCAGGCAGATTCTTTTACCAGCTGAGCCACCAGGGAAGCCCAAGAATACCAGGGTGGGTAACCTATCTCTTCTCCAGAGGATCTTTCAAACCTGGGAGTCCAACTGTGGTTTCCTCCATTGCAGATGTATCCTTTACCAGCTGAGCTGCCAGGGAAGCCCATCTCATGAGCTATACACTTTGCAAATAATGTTTAAAATTGTGAGACTGCAGTACTGTCATTTTGAATGAAAATAAATTTTTTTTGGAACCATACACATCTGTAATTATGGCCAGTCAGTACTGGTTCACTATGGGGCAGAAGGCTAGTTCTGGAACCAGGAGCTTTAAAAATGTTAAAGGGTTTCACTGAATAACTAGTACTGTTGAAAGTATATAAGAACTAAACACTTGCAGTAAGTGGTTATATTTTCAAAAATTGGGATGATTTAGATTTGGGAGACAAGGAAAGAAATGGTTCCTTATAAATAAAAAGGTCCAGGAGCATATAATCACAGCCCTTGGTAGCTCTTCCATTTCTGTCACTCCTCAGGCATTTTAGTGCTTTCCATATCAGCAGTTTAAGAGAAGTGGCACTTACATCTGAAGTAAGTTCCTTCCTAGAGGAGCAGAAAACCAAGGGAAAGGGAAGGAAAGCCATTTAGACCTGTTTCCTGATTCTCATTTTGATCACCTTGATTTACTTCATTCTCTACATACTGGGGGCTTCCCTTGTGGCTTAGCTGGAAAGGAATCTGCCTGCAGTGTACATACTGGATGAGTGCTTGCTTTTCTTGTCCATATTACCTTTACTTCAGATTCAGAGATAAGATAATTGAATTTGGTAGAAATGCAAAGCAAAAATCTTGAAAATTATCAAATTATTGCATGGTTATTTCCATTTATATATGATGATTTAACTATGATTTGTATATGGCTTAACTATTGTAGGAAAAATCCTTTTCTCATCCTCCCTCAATAGAAGTTTCAGCTCTAAATGTTCAATTATTTATATATTGAACATATGTTTATTGAAAGCTTCCTAATTTTGCTAAATATTATACACATAAATATAAATTAGTTGTGGTCTCTACAATCACACAGTCTACTAAAAGAAATATGATAATTCTATTACAATATAATAAGGGCCGTGGTAAAGGTATGTTTTAATACTTAACATTTGTTAAATACTGTAAGCCATAAAGGTCCTGTAGGACTATATCTACACTTTATTTTTTTAATAGCTTTATGAGTTAAGTACAAATATTATCTCCACTAATACAGGTGAAGAATTGAGGCTTAACAGTGTTAAAAGCATAGTGAATTCATAATGTCAAATAATTTACGGATTGATATCTGTTACAGTTGAGGTATCTATTTGTGTGATTAATTCTTGAGATTTTTCTGTTTTTGATAGACTGATTGAAGTATCATCTAATACACATATCCTCTCTTTCAGTCTCTATGTTAACTTTCAAACTTACGACCTGCTTGTCTGCTTCCCCCAGGGTTCTGCCCATTTTTCAGAGCCTCAGGGTGGTGGGGATAGGAAGACTCTGGGAAAGAAGGGGCCAAAACCCCTCTGACAATAACAGATTCTTGGAAGAAGAGTCCAGAAAAGGTTAAAAACAATACCCGAAGAGAGATTTACAAAATGATAACTGCAGAGAAAAGAAAGAAACCATATAGATGTCACACACTTGGAAATGTCATTTTGAAGTTTTAGCCCTTAGCACTGGAGCTCACCAGTGCTCTTGGCCTTGATCCACATAATCTTTCTTATTTATGGTGGTGCTGGAAAGAGAGGAAGCCTTAAGCTTCCTTTAGAAACTGGAGTATAAAACAGATAAGAATCATCCAATGGGAGCATATAGAATGCGCACCAAACCAGGTATTGAGATGGTGGTAAAATTTATCTATACTATTAGTGAAACTCTTTATAAACTTTAGTCACTGCTATCCTTTAATTGGGTTTCCCTGGTGACTCAGTGGTTAAAGCGTCTGCCTGCAATCCAGGAAACCTGGGTTCGATCCCTGGGTCAGGAAGATTCCCCTGGAGAAGGAAATGGCAACCCACTCCAGTATTCTTGCCTGGAGAATCCCATGGACCGAGGAACCTGATGGGCTACTACAGTCCACGGGGTCGCAAAGAGTTGGACAAGGGTTATTTTGCCTGAATTGTAACTTCAATTAAGGTTTTCTGACCAGTGGTTATATTTAGTTCTGAAAGATCATGATATTTGCAATATTTCTGTTTTCTTTTGTTTCTAAATCTAGTTCTTGTAATGGCCCTTTCAATGGAGGAGTAATCCAGTCTTGGAGCCCCTTAATTGTTCAAAACAGAAATACTACTGAATTAGTCAGGAATCTGTGTTTGCAAATATAAGAATCCCAATTCAAATTAATTTAAATGATAAACTATACTGTATTAGCTTATTTTAAGATGGTACCTCATTGCTATCACCAGAAAACAATCTCTCCTGTTGTTTTCTGGCTTTTTTTCTTCATTTTAGCTTTATTCCCAAGTGGCCTGTCTGTGTAATGACAAAGATGGTAATGAGAACTTTATGCATACTTGATCTTCAGCACAAACTGCTTTAAATAATAAATGTTGCTGGTTCACATAACAGATAGAAGCCCAGATATAGTGCAGTTTGGGTTGTGGTTTGATCAAATTCTCTGGGATTCTCTTAGCCCATCTTTGTGTGTTAGCTATAATTATAGTGGTCCTCGGCCCTCACAGATGCCGTATCATCAGAGTAAGAGAACAAACCTTTTCCCTCAATTATTGGACAAAAATTCTCAATTTTGTTCTGTGAAGAACGATAAAATCATTGCCCATTCTGGAACCAAAATCTAGAAGCAAGAGATTGAGAAACACTGATTGACATATACTAATCAGGACCACTTCTAGAGTTACATCAATCCAACCCAGACCAGATGCCTGTTATATAATGGGTGACAGGTAAGAAAGGTAATAAAACCATGGAAGAACCAATTATATTTCTGTAAAGTCCGGGAGCAGGGGGTGCAGTGGCAGAGTCCTGTTGGGACAGTTTCATTGGCTGACACAAGCCTCAGGCTTATCTGGGCCCTTCTGGAGTTAAAAGTAGAGAATTAGTGTGTCTCCATAAGGCAGAGAAGAGTTTGAGGAAAAGGCCAAGCAATAGCTCTCTGTACTATAGTATACTTTTTAGATCACATCTCCAATTGTTCTGTTTTATGTTCTGCATGGAAATTAGTCTTGTCTACTGCCATGGAGACACAGACTAGGAAAATTACATTTTAGAATTCTTAAACACTAAAAGCTGAATTTTTATTTAGAATATGAAAAGATTAGATAATATTTTCCAGTGGGAGGACAAAAATTGAGATTTATAGCAATAGCATTGTTTATATAGAAAGAAGCAATATCTTTTTCTGGAAATGAAAGCTGCTGCGACTGCTTCTGCTAAGTTGCTTCATTCATGTCCAACTCTGTGTGACCCCATAGACGGCAGCCCACCAGGCTCTCCCGTCCCTGGAATTCTCCAGGCAAAAACACTGCAGTGGGTTGCCATTTCCTTCTCCAGTGCATGAAAGTAAAAAGTGAAAGTGAAGTTGCTCAGTCGTGTCCAACTCTTAGCGACCTACCAGGCTCCTCCGTCCATGGGATTGTCCAGGCAAGAGTACTGGAGTGGGGTGCCATTGCCTTCTCCAGGAAATGAAAACTGGAAGAAAATAAATCATGTTCTAGGAGAAACTGGTGGAAAAAGTTTCTCCCAATCCTTTCATAAAATGTTAGAATTACCATGGCTTTCATGGCTGATACAGGGACTTGATTCTAATGAGGGGATACACAGAATAGTCTTTGGTATTAGGAAGACTATTTACGCAATTTTTTCTTTTTCTTAATTAGAAAAATATAGTGCAAGTAATTTGATCCTGAATACATTAAATACATATATATATTCCTGTCTTTCTTGCATCTTTATTGGGTACTTTTAAAGTTAAAGCTGAAATTTATAAAAGTTTCAGATTCAAGTATGGGCTTCCAAGGAAGGATCAAAGTTATGAGATGTAATTTAAGAATATTGCTATGTAAAATACTTCCAAGGTACCCTACCTTTGATTTATCTTTTTTATTAAAGATTAATCATTTGAAATGTCAAAACATCACAGACTTGAGAAAAACTTAAGCCTTGTAAAGTTACTCTGTATACTTACATATGGTGGGCCTTTAGTGCTCTGTCAGAAAGCAGTGTGGAGCTGAAAGCAGAGAGGTAATACCCCTCCTCCCCTGCTTCTAGCCCCAAGGTTGGGGTGGTTAGTGGTGGGGCATTTCAACTGCTGACAATACACACAGCTGTCTCCTGGCCCACCTTCATTTGTCACTCTGCCTCTATATTTATTTTTTCACCTCCAAGTATGATTTTGATTTGTGCAGAGAACTGAGAAATGAAGTTTTGTCAGCAGACATTTAGTGCTGTGAATGGACAATAGTGGTTTAGAAAGGTTGCTGTTTGATTCTTCATTTCTAGTGCAGGTAAATTAAAGGCAGGAGAAAATAATAAACTATTCTGTTCTTTCAGCTATCTGGGAAAGAGCCTTACAGAACACCCCACATCTAAAAGAATTCAGCTGTCATTATTGAAAATGGCATATAACAAATACACTTGGGATAATTTTTAAATTAGCTTTAGAATAGGATTAGATGTCACTCCTTTAATATGTTCTCCCTGAGGATCTCATTGTTTGTGAACACTGTGCTAGCCACTTTGGGAAGATACATAATACTTTTGCCTTCAAAGAGCTGATGGTCTCAGTAACTAGAAAGACATGCAACTTGCAATAAAAGACCCAAGAGAGCATATAATAAATGGAGAGTGTTTTAGTTATGTTCATGTCCAGTCATAGAGACTCGCTGGGGTTTTTAATTAGAATTCATATGATAAAAAGAGAGAGGACATCTCACGGAGCTCCAGGGTAAAAATCCATGCCAAGGCAACATAGGAGGGCGAAGGGCTAGAGACTTCTTGTGGATTCAGGGCAGCTGGTAGGACCCTTGCACAAATGCTCTACCATTAGTGTGATGTGACTACTTGGGTATATATATTTTTCCTCTGCCTTTCTGCTGTCCTCTCTTCTAGAATTCAAATTCCCAAGAGAGAATCTGTGTGACTTAGCTGATTTTGCTGAGCTTTTCTTGCCCAGCAATGGCCAGTGAGTAGATAAACTGTTTGTTGGGGTTAAGGAGAACAAACATGGTCTGTGATGAAGGACACTTGTTTCCTTGGGGTACCTCTTCCACTAGGCTTTGTGAGTGTCTGGCAGGGACTGTTGTAACCAACACGATAACAGCAGTAAGAATACTGGCAGTAAATGCTCAGAGAAATCAAAGAAGGGAGTACTTAACTATGGAATTGTTAAGCCTAGTGAAATTTCATGGCAAAGAGGGATTTGAGCTATGTCCTGAATGATGAGCAAGAATTGAGTTGTAAAGACTAGGGAGGAGGGATTCTAATATAAAAGTGTTGTGCCACCTGAGTAACTACAAAAATTCATAGTAACTGGGATGAATTTTTAATATAACTTAAAAAGTTTGACTGTGAGCCCAAAAACACTTATAGCATTTAATTAGTCAGATTAAGGACCAATTTTCTAGCGTGGAGGTGAAGCCAGGAGTGGTTTTTTTTGTTTTTTTTTTTTCCCCTGTACTAATTGAGTGGGTCTTTATGCAGAGATGTGATCTCCAAGTAGAGATAACCATATGCTGACTATAATGTCATCCTCACATGAATTAAGAGGAGGATAAAGGGGGAAATTGCTAGCAAAGAGAGGAAGGATAGTTTCTTAAGGCTCCATGTGAATTATATTAGCCAATAGATTGAGGCAGAAATAGAAGTATGCCAGTGTTCAGCCTAAGTCAAGAGAACCTCCTTGTTGTTTTTTGTTTTTTTTTTTAAATCATCTTTGTGCCCTTCTGCCATTGCCATAGGAAAGATAGGCCTAAGCAGCTCACTGGATTCAGGAAAGAGAGACATGCAGAGCGTAAGTGCCTCGGCTGGGTTACTAGCCCATTCTAGACTGGCCAACCTCTAGTCAAATCACTGATAAATGAACTAACTAAATGCCACTGAGATTTAGAAGTTCTTTTTCACATAGTAAGAGGTGACACAGGCAGATTTCCTCAAAATATGTTTGTAGATGTAGTAGCTTTAACCAGAATGGGATTGTGAGCTTGACAGGCACTCAAAGTGCCACAGAACCTTCCTCCAGCAAGGAGGAAGCCCAAGACAAAGAGACCCTTAAAGCCCAAGACAAAGAGACCACAAACAAGTCAAAAATTGATCAAACAAAAAACTCTTAATAAGGAAGAATGCTTTTCTTTGTTTATAACTATAACATATATAAAAATCTCAATCCTTGGTGCTCTAGACTCTGCATATGGATGGTAAATTCAATGTAATGGTTTTAAACCAGGCAAGGCAAGGAGTTACAGCCATCTATTGGAAAGGCAAATCTGTTGGTAGCTGAGACTTTCGTTCTGTAAACACCACTCATGGGGAGTTGTAGAAAATGCAGGACAGCATAGATAATAGAATCAGGACGTGCACGTGGGGTTTCAGGTATGCTTTGGACCAAAACACAGGATCCTAGAGCAAGACTTCCTCTGGGGAGGGTTCTTGGTTTTATGAGGTAGGAATGTCAGTGTAGCTGTTAAGAGTATCCTGCAGAAGCTTGAGACTAAGAGAAGCTTTTTATATCCATCACTTCTTAGACTCAGGGCAAGAGGGACCACTGTTAGTATGCTTGGGGCAGTTATAAGCATGCTAGCAAATAATACAGTTTGCCTCCCACATGCTATTCAATAATTTTACCTTGATTTTATTTAAATAATTTTTTTGGTACTCTGTGGGTAATGTGTTTTCAAGGAAAACTATGGGACTATGTGTAAAGCTTCCCCAAATGTAAAGTGAGATTTTCCTAGGCAAGGTATGGATCAAACCTAAAGAAGTGTGTAACACTTAAAAGATATAAAGAATAGTGTACATACACCATCTCCTGTGGTTGAAAAGACAAAATTCTTAAATATGTGAAAACAGTTGTTAACCATGGGAAAACCTTAATTGGCCAAGGAACTTTCTAGAAAAGTTTTATCCTATAAAATAGGATAGCATTCAACATAATAAATGTAAGACTGGAACAAAAGCAGTTAATTTTTTCTCTTTCTAAGTTGCTAAATATGTTAGAAATAGTAAACTATGCTATTGTCTAGGGCAGACTATACTATTAATTCTTTAATAGCCTTTTATGCTATGGCAATCTGAGAAAATAAATGAAGACTCAAATAGGTATGAGTCAGACAAACATTATTCTTAATGTATTGTACTTTTATGATATTACATGTAATTTTATTTGAAAATATTAAACTTTTG
The DNA here is from genome assembly GCA_006410615.1 of Neotragus moschatus. Taxonomy (NCBI): domain Eukaryota; kingdom Metazoa; phylum Chordata; class Mammalia; order Artiodactyla; family Bovidae; genus Neotragus; species Neotragus moschatus. Next base: position 1,746,560 of record SJYA01000103.1, read on the forward strand.
ATAATGTGGAAGACTCTTGAGAGTCCCTTGCACTGCAGGGAGTTCATTCTAAAGGAGATCAGCCCTGGGTGTTCTTTGGAAGGAATGATGCTAAAGCTGAAACTCCAGTACTTTGGCCACCTCATGCAAAGAGTTGACTCAATGGAAAAGACTCTGATGCTGGGAGGGATTGGGGGCGGGAGGAAAAGGGGGCGACAGAGAATGAGATGGCTGGATGGCATCACCGACTTGATGGACGCGAGTCTGAGTGAACTCCGGGAGTGGGTGATGGACAGGGAGGCCTGGAGTGCTGTGATTCATGGTGTCGCAAAGAGTTGGACACGACTGAGCGACTGAACTGAACTGAACTGAATGTGGAAAGGACTTCTTCCTTATGATGTTAATTCTGAAAATTTTAGGCTTTAAGAACCAATTTTTGCATTTATGAAATTGGTAAGATTTCTTGGTTCTTTGCATATTGTTAATATATGTAGATTAATATACCCCTACTTAAGTGTCTTTCCCTCAGACATATAAATAGCAACAAATACCACTATAATAACCACCTTGAAATGAGTTTTTAATTGATTTGCTGACTATAGTAGCAATTCCCAANTTGCATTTATGAAATTGGTAAGATTTCTTGGTTCTTTGCATATTGTTAATATATGTAGATTAATATACCCCTACTTAAGTGTCTTTCCCTCAGACATATAAATAGCAACAAATACCACTATAATAACCACCTTGAAATGAGTTTTTAATTGATTTGCTGACTGTAGTAGCAATTCCCAAAATATGCTAGCTCTGTTTACTTTTAATTTTATTCAGCATATGGGCATAGGAAATCATTAGCATTTTCCAATTCCAAGGATGAATGTGTTTAATGTTAAAATAACTCAGAACAGTTTTATGTTTTTCATCATGAAGTTCAAGCAAGAAATATAAATACAGAAACTTGGGTCTGCTGCTGTTTTTCTGTATAAGTTCGGTCAAGCTGTCAAGGATATGATTACAGAGAGCTTGTAGATCAACTATTTGGGCTTCCTTTAACCATCAGCTCAGTTGAACACATGGTACAATATTATTTTCACCAATAAAGCCAGTATTGGAAAACATTCATACTGTGTAGACAAGTTTTTAACCTCAGTTTTATCTATCATCAGTTTTAAATATCCTTTTCTTACAGAGAAGAGGCTGTAGTGATTGATGCCATACCTGGTAGTAGAGTATCAGAAAATGACAGGACTTTGTGTTTGAGTCTTAGTTCACACAGCCAGTTTGCAATAAATATAACTTGCATCTCTTATTTCTCTGTTGAATTTAATTTCAACTTTTGAGACCTCATTCTACTGAGTGGTGGAAAAACAATCACTTTGGGATTTTACCAGTGTTCTCCCAGTGCTGAGTTCAAGGTCCATGGAACTTGTAAAGTGCCAAGTCTTTGGGGCTGGGGGTACAGGGAGAATTTGGCATAGGTTGGCATCTATCAGTCCTGGAATCTTCAGGAGCACCTTCCTTCTCATCTGATCTTCAGTTGTCTATCAGCACGGAATACTTCTGAGTTTTTATTTTTCCTGACATTAAGAGTCTTACAGTTTTTCTCCATAAACTTATTGTGTACTATTTTCAAAGCCAAACAGAGCAGACGCTTATAAAGTTTGTCTCTTCTCCACTTAATTTTTAGGGAGAAATTTCATTGGGTGGGAGCTACAATAGCCGTGAAGGTATATCTGTGGCTTCTTGTAAAAGCCCAGTCAACCTTTTCCTTCTGCTGTTTCGCTTCTACCTAGCAACCTTAACTCAAGCTGTGCTGTGCTCAGAGTAGAGACTGCCACAAGCTGGCAAGCTCTGTCCCTTTACTATTCTTTGGAGTGTCACACTCTGCTGTGGTTTTGCCCTTGGGTAAGGCCTTTGCTTGTCACATTTGCAGAGATACATACATGTGTCTTGTAGTTGTATTCTTTTGTGTATGTGAAACTATGGAGGGCTTGGGAATGAGGCAAAGATGAGTGGGACAAGGGACTGATGCAGGAGACAGAAGGGAATAAACAGTCATTTTTCTAATATGATATGGAAAACTGAACCAATTCCAGGTACTTTCTGTTTTATATATAAATTTAAAAAGCAAACTGGAATTACCAATACCAAATAGGTTATGGTGAAGCTGGATCTCGAACACAACATGGGTAAAGTTATAACCAAAATAATTCCAGTATCTATCAAGTCAAAAAAATCCAGAAATTCTACTTCTGTTGATTGATTTTGAAGGAAATCTGAAATGATGGCATACTTTTGCACTTGCATGTTTACTTCTAACACAGACTGAGGATAATATAAAAATTCAAGAATTATGGAGATGGTGAGAATGGTTTTCAAATATGATTATGTATGTATATAATGTAATATTGCATATTCATTAAAAATGTTTACAGTGTTTATTATCAAAGGGAAAATTATTCTGATCAGTAAGCTTAAAAAAGCATTTTACAAAATTAAATGTGTTCTGTGCCTTTAACTATGTAAAAATGTGCATTAAAAATAGAGGAATTATGTCAAGATTTAAAGCACTGTTTGTCTCTGAGTAGTGGTGCTTCTTTTCCCACCTTCTCATACTAATACCAGCAAATTTTCAGTCTGTGATTCTCTGCAGGATGTATTTTCTATTGCATCATCCTTAAATACAGAACACCACATCATTATAATAAACGGTGATAATTGATTTAGATAGGTTACAATATTACCTTACTTTCCACTATCCAACTTTTTCCCCTGCCAAATGATCTCTCTAGGAAATCTTGCCCATGTTAAGAAAAGTGTTTTAGCTCTTTTTAAATGTTACAAAACAAGGGAGCAGAAATGATGAAATACAGTCTTTGGTAGGGATTCCTGAGTAAGATGTGTTTCTGAGACTAGCAGCATGGAGATTATCAGGAAACATGTAGAAATACAGATTTCTGAGTTCCTCCAGAGACCTGCCTAATCAGGAACTCTAGAGATGAGGCCTAAAAGTCTGTGCTTTAACAAGCCTTGTAGGAGATTCTGATGCTCTGCTATAAGAGCAACTACCTGCTTCTTGCATATAAAATATTACTGGAACACAACCTTGCTCACTGTCTTTGGCTGTTGTGGGCTACAGTAGTAAGCTAGAATACTTTCGACAGAGACCTTATGACCCACAAAGCTTAAAATATTTATTCTTTCCAAAAGTTTATCATTCCCATTCTGGAGGATAGAATCCTTTTGAATTTTAGCTCATACAGACTTTTTTTCCCCATTGAATATACAAAGTCTCTGTTAAACATTTACCCATGACAAGTGTTCTATGAAAAAATATCTGTGAACTTGTAAGTTTAATTGAATAGGCTGTTGTGGATTCCATTAATGTAGAGACTTTTGAGTAAATGTAGAATGATTATTCTTGCCAACTATCTTAACTTCAGTTCTATAAATAAATATTAAATAAAAAATAATTATTAAAATTGAAATCACAAGGGCTTATCTATTGCTGTGCTTAAGTTAGAGAAACAAATCTAAAGGGTTCCACCTGCTGGTTGAAATTAAAAATGACTACATATTAAAATAATGCACTTTAAAAATTATCTGCTAAGTCAAAAGTGATAGTTTTGGAAGTTTAGGCTAAAAAGATGATCATCTAATCTCATTTAAAAAAGGAACTGACATTGAATATAGAAATAAAATTATAATCCATTTAAATTGATTATACAAGCATACAGATAAATTTTTTCCTGACTATAAACTTTGTGAAGGTAGGAGCCATGTCTTTCCTACACATCAGGATATCCCCATCACTAAGTAAAGTACTGTGCAAATATGTATAAATAAGTTTTTCGTCTGATCTAGAGTTGCATAAAACAGTTGTTACCAAAGACTTTGTATTTTTAATTAAAAAAACAAACTTTAGTTATAACACTTCAGAAAACACATTTAGTAATAATTTTACTCCTTAAATGGAAATTCTTCATTAAAAGATTTAGCAGAAATATATCATAATACATTTTATTTCTTAAAAAGATAAATGTGTAATTTAGGATAGACTGCTATGCTCTAATAAAATATGATTCTTGAATCTTGATGATTCACAGCAACAAAGGTTGTTTTCTGGTTCACATCCTTTATGCTTGCCTGCAGCTCTCCTCCACATGTGCCTTCATTTTGGGACCCAGGTTATTGAAACAGGCTTATTTGGAAGGCAGCTGGTCATCTTGACACAGAGAAAGAAACTCGACCCATACACGGACTTTTTTCTTTTTTAAAATATCTTTATTGAATTGAGGTATAATTTCCATAACCAGAAATGTACCCATTCGAAATGAACTAATTCAATCAGTTGAGTTCAGTCACTCAGTCATATCCGACTCTTTGGACCCCATGAACTGCAGCACACCAGGCTTCCATGTCCATCACCAGCTCCCAGAGCTTGAACAAACTCATATCCATCCAGTCAGTGATGCCATCCAAGCATCTCATCTGCTATTGCCCCCATCTCCTCCTGCCTTCACTTTTTCCCAGCATTGAGGTCTTTTCTAATGAGTCAACTCTTCACATCAAGTGGCCAAAGTATTGGAGCTTCAGCTGCATCATCAGCCCTTCCAATGAATATTCAGGGTTGGTTTCCTTTAGGATTGACTGGTTGGATCTCCTTGCAGTCCAAGGGACTCTCAAGTCTTCTCCAACACCACAGTTCAAAATCATCAATTCTTTGGTGCTCAGCTTTCTTTATGATCCAGATCTCGCGTCCATCCATGACTACTGGAAAAACCATAGCTTTGACCAGATGGATCTTTGTTGGCAAAATAATGTCTCTGCTTTTTAATATGCTGTCTACGTTTGTCATAGCTTTTCTTCCAAGGAGCAAGTGTTTTAATTCCATGGCTCAAGGAGCAAGTCACCATCTGCAGTGATTTTGGAAACCAAGAAAATATAGTCTGTCACTGTTTCTGTTGTTTCCTCATCTATTTGCCATGAAGTGATGAGACCAGATGCCATCTTCTTAGTTTTTTGAATGTTGAGTTTTAAGCCAGCTTTTTCAATCTCCTTTCACTTTCATCAGGAGTCACTTTAGTTCTTCACTTTCTGCCATAAGGGTGGTGCCATCTGCATATCTGAGGTTATTGATGTTTCTCCCTGAAATCTTGATTCAGCTTGTGCTTCATCCAGCCTGGCATTTTGCATGATGTACTCTGCATATAAGTTAAATAAGCAGGTGACAATATACAGCCTTGATGTGCTCCTTTTCCAGTTTGGAAACTGTCCATTGTTCCATGTCCAGTTCTAACTGTTGCTTCTTGACCCGCATACAGATTTTTCAGGAGGCAGGCAAGGTGGTCCAGTATTCCCATCTCTTGAAGAATTTTCCACAGTTTGTTATGATCTACACAGTTAAAGTCTTTGGCATAGTCAGTGAAGCAGAAGTAGGTTTTTTTTCTGAAATTCTCTTTTTCTATGATCCAATAGATGTTGACAGTTTGATCTCTGGTTCCTCTACCTTTCCTATATCCAGGTTGAACATCTGGAAGTTCATGGTTCACGTGGCTTGGAGAATTTTGAGCATTACTTTGCTAGTTTGTGAGCTGAGTGCAATTGTGCAATAGTTTGAACATTCTTTGGCATTGCCTTTCTTTGGGATTGGAATGAAAACTGACCTTTTCCAGTCCTGTGGCCACTGCTTAGTTTTCCAAATTTGCTGGCATATTGAGTGTAGCACTTTCACAGCATCATCTTTTAGGATTTGAAATAGCTCAGCTGGAATTCCATCACCCCCACAGCTTAGTTTGTAGTGATGCTTCCTAAGGCCCACTTGACTTCATAATCTGGGATGTCTGGCTCTAGGTGAGTGATCACATCATCGTGATTTTCTGGGTCATTGAGATCGTTTTTGTGTGGTTCTTCAGTGTCTTCTTGCCACCTCTTAATATCTTCTGCTTCTGTTAGGTCAGTATCATTTCTGTCCTTTATTGAGCCCATCTTTGCATGAAATGTTTCCTTGGTATCTATAATTTTCTTGAAGCAATTTCTAGTCTTTCCCATTCTATGATTTTCTTCTGTTTCTTTATATTGATCACAGAGGAAGGCTTTCTTATCTTTCATTGCTATTCTTTGGAACTCTTCTTTCAGCTGGATATATCTTTCCTTTTCTTCTTTGCCTTTTGCTTCTGACTTAAACCAAATTTATAGAGTTGTGCAGCTGATCACTGCAATTCAGTTTAAGAACATTTCATCACTCCTAGAACATCTCCCATCCCCATGTGCAGCAAATTCCTATTCCTACTCCTGGCCCTAGGCAAAACTTAATCTGCTTTCTGTCTAATAATTTGCCTTTTATGGACATTCCATATAAATGGAAACATGCAATATGTAATTTTCTGTGTCTGACTTATTTCACTTGACATATTTTTGAGGCTCGTCTGTGTTGCAATATATATCAGTAGAGTATTTCCTTTTATTCTTAAACAATTTTCCATTGTATGGTTACATTGAATTTTTTTTTAATGTTCACCAGTTGATGGACATTTGTGTTGCTTCAAGTTTTTTTTTTTGTTTTTTTTTTAGCTATTACATGTAAAGCTCTATGTACATTCACACACAGTATTTGTATGGACATATGTTTTCTCTTGGTTAGATACCTGGGAAATTTGCTAAGTTGTGTCATAAATCCATGAGTAACTTATTAAGAAACTGCCAAACTTTTATAGAGTAACTTACCATTTTATGTTCCCACCAGGAACATTTGAGAGTTCCACTTTCTCCATTGCTTTGCAAACACTTATTATTCTTTGTCTTTTTTATTATAGCTATTTCAGTAGGTATGGAGTGGTAGTTCATTGCAATTTTAATTTATATTTTCTAGTTCAAATCTCTAATGTGGTTTATCATCTTTGATGAAATATCTATTAAAATTCTTTACCTTTTTTTTTTTTTAGTTGTCTTATTGAATTTCAAGAGCTCTTTATATATTCTGGATAAAATCTTTTTCAATTTTCTCCCAGTCTGGTGTCTTGTCTTTTTATTTTCTTAAAGTATCTTTTGAAGCATGAAAACTTTAAAATTTTTACAGAATCCAGTTTATCAAATACTATTCTTTTATGAATTATGNAATTCTTTACCTTTTTTTTTTTTTTAGTTGTCTTATTGAATTTCAAGAGCTCTTTATATATTCTGGATAAAATCTTTTTCAATTTTCTCCCAGTCTGGTGTCTTGTCTTTTTATTTTCTTAAAGTATCTTTTGAAGCATGAAAACTTTAAAATTTTTACAGAATCCAGTTTATCAAATACTATTCTTTTATGAATTATGCTTTTGGTGTCACATCTAATAACTTTTTATCTAACTTAAGGTCATGAAGATTCTGTTTCCCTCTAGAAGTTTTATGGGTTTTATTCTTATATTTAGGTCTGTAGTTTATTTTCAGTTAGTTTTTATGTTTAGTATGAGGAAATTTGTCTCATTCTTAATTTCTCCCCCTTAAATTTCTGACTGGTTTGTCTATTGCTTGCCCTAAACTTAATTCACAACTTAAGACTTCCTATGATATTGTCTCCTGATTGTTTGTCACAAAGTTCACTATTGTTTTTGATGGTGCCCTGGATGTATAAATTTTACACTCTGTGCAAGTCAAGTAGTCTACTTCCACAGTAAAGATAATGACTTGCATGATCTGCCTGCCCTGAGGTAGGTGTACTAGTACCCCCAGGATAAAATGTCATATGTTCCTACTGTTCTTACTCAAGTTTCAGTAGTTTTTCTTGAGGAGATGTTTCTCGGTTATCTGTATACCTTTGGTTGATTTTCATAATTGGGATTTTTATTGTTTTCAAAATAAAAAATATTTTTGGCTTTTTGTTGTTGCTTTCTTTTTGGGGAGAGGACTTGCCAACCTTCTCCCTCTACTTTTCCAGAAGTACCTGCCTCTCTGAAACAGTTTTCATAACAGGATTTTAAAAGCTTTAAAACCTAGAAAATATGTCATTTCTATCTAGATTTCCTGAGTCAAAGCAAGTCACATGGTCATTTCTTTGCTTAACAAGATGGGGATAATCCTCCCCTAGAGGAACATCCCCAGGAGGATGTCATAGGCACCTTCTGATGTAGTTCTCAATAGTTTCTGCCTTTTGATATTCACACTGTTGTGTCATCCCTTCTCCCTGTGTGTAACCTAGACTTAGTGACTGTCTCCTAATAAATAAAATTCAGCAAAAATGATGGAGTATCATTTCCATAAAATTATCCAACACTGTTACTTTCATCTTGTTAGCTCTTGCTGCCTTGTGCTCCTTCTTTCTTTTGCCTTCTTGGGTTACTCACATGGAAAATATGCTGTCATATTGGAGAAGCTCACATGGCAAGGAATGGAAGGTGACTTCTGGTCAAAAGTCAGAACAGAACTGAAGTCTTCCTGTTGAGTCCAATACCCCACAAGGAACTGAATGCTGCCAGCAACCAAGGAGTGAGCTTGGAAGCCTATTCCCCCTCAGTTGAATCTTGAGATGGCTGCAGCCCTGGCTGACACCTTGTTTGCAGCCTTGTATGAGACTCTGAATGGGAGAACCCAATTAAGCCATGTCCACATTCTACATCCACAAAAACTGAGATAATGAATGCTTGCTGTTTAAGCCACTAAGTTGTGGGGGTAATTTCTTACTAGCAACAGATAACTAATAATAGTAACTAAAATATTTGATGAAGAGTCAAGTAATCTGTGGCAATAAGCACAATAGATACAGAGCTGGATAGGCTGCTTTTTGCCAAATACAAGATCAGTGCTTCTAAACAAATCAAATTTTATTCAGAGTAGTTTTCCATGGAACTTATAATCTGGCACTTGCCCTGTGTTTCTGTTCTTATTTTATAAAATCATAAAATATTGGGATCACAATTTCAGTAGCCCCAGAAATTACATAAATACTGCTAAGCCACAACAAGGAAAGTATATTTTTGTAACATGAGACTAAGAACATTAGATTTTCTTGGGCATTGTTTATGGAGTGCTCAGATTTCTCATTGATTATTTTATAACTGGCAAATATTTTGGGGACTGTCTGCTCTTTATAATTTAAAATAGTATATAAATGCTAAAATCAACCCTCCTTACATAAAAAAATTATCAGAAATAGAGTTTCTTTCAAAGAATAGAGTATGGAAAAGGAGACTGGAAAAAGTAACTTGATAGTGGAGAAGCCGCACTAACGTGACCTCTAGCCAAATGACCGTGTTGGTAATATGTATCCATGATAAGATGTGATGAAAATGACACTTTTGCTCTGTGGCATTCCTCCCCAAAACATACTACCCAAGTCTAATGATGAGAAAAACATCAAATCTTCGTGGAAGGACAGTCTATAAAAATATCCGACCAATAATGCTCAAAACTTTCAAAGTCATCAAAACCAAGAAAAGCTTGAGAAACCATCATAACCAATACTGAATGTAATATGGTATCCTGGAACAGGCAAAAGAAAACAGTAAGTAAAAGTGAAGGAAATCTGAATAAAGTATGGGCTTTAGTTAGGAACATATTAGTGAACTGTGTAATTCAGATTGGGGACTCGAACACATGTGGCCAGGACTCGAACCTGGCCAAAACCTCTTCTAACAGAGATCACACACTTGGTTTCAGTACTTAATGAGATTCACATTCTTGATGTCTCATCTCAGAAAGAATTCAGTGAGATACAAAGTGATAAGTAAGAAGTGGATTTATTTAGAGAGAAACACACTCCACAGTGTGGGACATGTCAGGAGAGAGCAGCCTTGAAATAGAGTGGTTAGCTTTTATGGACTGGGTAATTTCATAAGCTAATGAGTGGGAGAATTTTCCACCTATTTTGTGGAAGGGGTGGAGATTTTCAGGAACTGGGCCACGGCCCACTTTTTGTTTATTCATGGTTCACCTTGGAACCAATTCCCAGGTGGCTCAGCAGGTAAAGAATCTGCCTGGCAGTGCAGGAGAGACAGGAAATGTGTGCTTGATCCCCAAGTCGGGAAGATTTTTTGGAGGAAATGGCAACCCACTCCAATATACTTGACAGGAAAATCCCCTGGACAGAAGAATCTGGACTATAATCCATGGGGTTGCAAAGAGTCAAACACAGCTGAAGCGACTTGAGTACATACACAAGGTCATTTATGTGGAAAAATTCCTACCTTGGAACTGTCATAGTGCCTTTGGGTGTCTCATTAGCTTGTTGATGTGTTACAGTGAATGTATACTGAGGCTCAGAGACATCACTTCGTTGACAAATGTTCATATAGTCAAAGCTATGGTTTTATCAGTACTCATATATGAATGTGGGAGTTGGACCATAAAGGCTGAGTGCTGAAGAATTGATGCTTTTGAACTGTGGTGCCAGAGAAGGCTCTTGTGAATCCCTTGGACTGCAAGAAGATCAAACCAGTCAACCCTAAAGGAAATTATCCCTGAATATTCATTGGAAGGACTGATGCTGAAGCTGAAGCTTCACTGCTTTGTCCACCAGATGTGAAGGGCCGACTCATTGGAAAAGACCCTGAAAGATTGAAGGCAAGAGGAGAAGGGGGTGACAGAGGATGAGATGGTTGGATGGCATTATTGACTCAACTGTCATGAGTTTGAGCAAACTCAAGGAGATAGTGAAGAACAGTGAAGCCTGGAATGCTGTAATCCATAGGGTCATAAAGAGTTGGACATGAGTGAGCAAGTGAACAACAACAAAATAGAGCTATACTCATTAAAATAGTATAGCACTGATAAAATAATTGTCTCTTTTTGATATATGTTGTTGTTTAGTCACGAAATCATGTCCAGCTCTTGCAACCCCCGTGGACTGTATCCCACCAGGCTCCTCTGTCCATGGGATTCTCCAGACAAGAATACTGGAGTGGATTGCTGTTTCCTTCTCCAGGATATCTTCCTGAGCCAAGGATCAAACCCATGTCTCTTGCATTGACAGGCAAATTCTTTATCCCTGAGCCACCTGGGAAGCCCTCTTTAAATACATCCTATTTATCAATTTCCTATAGAACTGAGAGTACAGTGTTGAAGTCAGATGTTATTCCTGCCCTCATAGAGGTTACAAGTCTATTGGACTACACCCGGCAGACCTGTAAACCTTGTACTTGTCAAACTTCAAGATTGAAGAAAGAATCTAGAGTCAGCAAAAGAGACTGCTGGCTTAATGGTTTAATGGATGGGGGAAATCTTACACATCTGAAGAAAGTTTCTGGAATGATAACGCCATTATGTGGGACAGATGTAGAGATGGGAACAGGAGGGCGGCGATGGAGAGGGAGGTTACCAGTTATAGAGGGAACTGATTTCAGGGAAACCAGCAGAGGGGCACATCCCTTTGATAAACTATCATAGAGGTGATGGTTCTGATCTAAAGATTAGGACAACCACTGGCTGCGGCTGGAGGTGGGTGGTGTGTGTACAGGCATTTATTGATTATGCACTATGATTAAGAAGGAAGGTCAGCCAGGTGAGTAAGGTATAGGTGAGGCAGGGACTGGTAGAACAGGGATGTACAGAGAGCAAGAGAACAGCCATCTTGGGTGGACTGATCATACTCAGTGTATTGTAGAAGTTAGCTATTATTTACAGTTACAAATGTGCTTAGTGAATCAGAGAGGATGTATTAGAGGAAACTACACTTTAGTTAAGACAGCAAGAATTTTAGTTAGCTAGGTGTAGGAGGGAAAACAATCAAAAGCTCATGACAGGCAAGGTAAGAAGTCCATGTGAATGCCATCTTCAGAAAGATGTCCACTATCACTACATATGGAAGTCAAAGAGAAATGTCATGAGATCAGTGACTAGAGAGTTAGGCAAATGCCACATTGCATAAAGTTAAGAGTTTTAGTTTTTACCCTAGGGACATGGGAAATTAGTGGGGATTTTTAAACTGGGAAAAGATCTAGTCAGATTAACACCTGTAAAAGATTACTTTGAATTCCCTGAAAAAAAGAACTAGAATGGAGTCAGGAGGTAGCTAAGAGATAAGCTATTGCAATAGATGAGATTATGAAGACATATAAAAGGAAGAATAAAACGGTGATGGAAATTTGAGTTATGGCAGTAACAGGTTGAGAAATGTACAAACTTTATAGTTCAAAGAAATATATTATTTTTGAATTATTCAAATAATATATTGAATATAAATATAATCAATCAAAGAAATATATTATTCTTCAAGAGATGGGAAAACCAGGCCACCTGACCAGCCTCCTGAGAAATCAGTACACAGGTCAAGAAGCAACAGTTAGACCTGGACATGGAACAACAGACTGGATTCAAATTGGGGAAGGAGTACATCAAGGCTACATATTATCACCCTGCTTATTTAACTTATGTGCAGAATACATCATGAGAAATGCTGGACTGGATGAAGCACAAGCTGGAATCAAGATTGCCAAGAGAAATATCTATAACCTCGGATATGCAGATGACACCACACAAGGCAGAAAGCGGAGAAGAACTAAAGAGCCTCTTGATGAAAGAGGAGAGTGAAAAAGTTGGCTTAAAACTCAACATTCAGAAAACTACGATCAGGGCATCTGGTCCCATCACTTCATGGCAAATAGATGGGGAAACAATGGAAACAGTGGCTGACTTTATTTTTCTGGGCTCCAAAATCACTGCAGATGGTGACTGCAGTCATGAAAAGACACTTGATCCTTGGAAGAAAAACTATGACCAATCTGGACAGCATATTAAAAAGCAGACATTACTTTGCTGACAAAGGTCTGTCTAGTCAAAGCTGTGGGTTTTGAGAGTTGAACTATAAAGAAAGCTGAGTGCCAAAGATTTGATGCTTTTGAACTGTGGTGTTGGAGAAGACTCTTGAGAGTCCCTTGGACTGCAAGGAGATCCAACCAGTCCATCCTAACAGAGATAAGTCTTAAATGTTCATTGGAAAGGACTGATGCTGAAGCTGAAACTCCAATACTTTGGCCATCTGATGGGAAGAACTGACTCATTTGAAAAGACCCTGATGCTGGGAGAGATTGAAGGCAGGAGGAGAAGGGGACAACAGAGGATGAAATAGTTGGATGCCCTCACTGACTCAATGGACATGAGTTTGAGAAAGCTCCAGGAGTTGGTGGTGGACAAGAAAGCCTCATCTGCTGCAGTCCATGGGGTCTTAAAGAGTTGGACACGACTGAGCAACTGAACTGAACTGATGGACCAGCTTTTCAGAAGGAAAAAGGCTTTCTAAACATAGTAGTAATAAAAACACCAAATAATTGACTGTGTGAAAAATTATTTTTACTTTGTACCTAAAAAGTTTCAGGCATATGGTAAAGTCGAGAGAAAGGAGTTAATATTTGAAGAAAAAGATAAACACCCTAATGAAAAATAGGGAAAGAACATTAATAGACATTTTGTAAAATGAGATTTACAAGTGGTTGAGAAGCATAAAAGTATTACAACTCAGCAATGATAATTGCTATCATAGTCAATAGTAACTTCAAATTTTAAAATTGTTCAGTTGCTTTGTCATGACTGACTTTTGTGACCCTGCTGACTGTAGCCTGCTAGGCCGCACTGTCCATAGGATTTCTCAGGCAAGAATACTGGAGTGGGTTGTGATTTCCTTCTTCAGGGGAAAGGAGATCAGGGATCGAGCCAGTGTCTCTTACGTTGGTAGGTGGATTCTTTACCACTGAGCCACCTGGGAAGCCCAAAATTTTAAAATAATAGAGTGCTAATTTTAATTTCTGGAATAGGTAGGTAAAAATTAGTGATAATATACAGTGTTGGTGAGAATGTGGATAAAAGACAGTTATCTCAATTCTAATGGAAGTCTAAGTCAGAACTCTTTATAAAGAACATTTTAGCCATATACATCTATAAAGAGTTTTTCAAAACTTCATACCTTTTAACTCAATTCCAAAATTTAAGGATTTAATCTGTGATGGGAAGAAAGTATTTATTTATGTAATGTTTTCACTGCAACACTCTTATGGCAAAAACATTTTTTAACAAGATAAATGCCCAATATTAGGGAATTGTTTAAATAATAGTGAGAAATTACTTGGAGTCATTGAAAATTATGTTTTTGGGAAAATTTAATAACATAGCAAAGCACTTATGACCTAATTTTAAAATAATAAAATTTTAACACAATATTTATATAATAGTATCCCAAATATATTGAATATAACAATACATTTTAAAATAATTATTTCATACAAAATTAATACATATTCATTATAGAAATTTTGAAAATAGAGGATATTAAACAAACTTAGGTCATTTATATTTTCAGCCCGTGTGAGCAAATACTGTTAATGTTTTATGGGACAGTTTTGACTCCTTAAATTTTCTGTGTATATTTGTGAAGCTCCAACACTCAGTGTTTGTTTCCCACCAGTAAAACGGGGGTAAAATAAAGCTTGCCTTGCAGATTTGGTGTGAGAATTAAAAAGATTGTATTATTTAGAATTCTTTTGGTTGCAAAGTGACAGAAGCTTACTACAAATTAGATCAAATAAAAAAGAAATTTATTGACTCATGTAACTAGAAAGGAAGAAGAAAAGAATAAAAAATGGAATATTGGAGTCTAACTTTAGACACAACTTGATCCAAGTTGGAACACATTCTCAGAAATTTTCTCTACTTATCTTTGTTTTCCATAGTGCAGATTTCATTCACCTGCAGCTGTTGCCAAGTTGAACAATGGGTTTCCAGCTTTATTATAAGCCTGGTGCCTCTTTTCCAATAGTTACAACAAAAGTTCAGAGATTAACTCTAATTGATGTAGCAGGGCCCCATACCCCATGCCTGAATCAATTTTGTAGCCTGAGGGGATGGATATACTTTGTTGAGATACAAAGGGATCAGCTCCAGCTGAATCACAGCAACTGAGACTTGAAAAGGAAAGGTATACCAAATCCAAATTAGTGCTATAATGCTGTAATAAAGAGAGATGCATAGTGGGTTTTCAAAAATAATAGAGATTCACTGCAAAGATATTGTGCTTAGATCCTTGCCAAACATACACCAGGGTTCCTCAAAGTGACACTTATTATTTATAGTATTTTTACATTCAACAACTACAGTTAATTTCTGTGAATGCTATAAAATGACAGCCTTTAAAACAGGCTTGAAGAAGTCATTTTAAAATGGTTTCTTATAGTCTGTGTACTTAGTCACTTAGTTGTGTCCAGCCCTTTGCTACCTGCCAGGCTCCTCTGTCCATGAAATTCTCCAGGCAAGAATACTGGAGTGGGTTGCTATTCTTTCTTACAGTCTAGTATACTCCGAATCCCCTTGTAGTTCTTTTATTCATTCATCTGACAATGATCAAATACCTGTACACCGTAACTTGTTATGTTATATTGTTATAAGGATAGGGAAGATTGAAATCTGTTTTTAGAACTTACTGTTGTGTAAGGGTGATATATGCACATATTACTTGTTATAAACTGTTAACTATTATATAACAGATTCAGTCAACATACTTCAGGATTAGAGACTGCTTCCTACTTGAGGTTAAATCAGGAGAATCTCTAAGAAATAGTTTATATCAAAAAGAATGCAAGAAATTGAGCAAGTGGAAATGAGAGTTTAAACACTCCTGTGTTCAGCAAACACCTTGAGCGAAAACATAGGCACTGAAACGTGTAGAGTACACTTTGAGTGTAGAGAGCAATTCAGTTTCTGGAGTATGAAGACGACATGTGAGAGAAGATTATAAAATTATAGGTTAGCTTTTCTGATAGTGAAGACCACCCCCTGATAACATACCTCTGGCTGGATTGCTCAGTCATTCTTTGGAAGAGTTAAAGGAACCATGAGAAGTACTTGGAGCTGAATTCAAACTCTTTCTCCTGGTTGCCATAAACTGAGGGCCTATCAGTCCAATGGGTTTCAGTGCACTACACTAATGTTCGACATTGCTTTTAGATGATTCATCTGACAAGAGCCACAAAATGAGAAATAGAAAAAGGAAGAAATGGTGAGGGTAAGTGCAGTCACTCAGTTGTGTCCTACTCTTTGCTACACCATAGACTGCAGCATGCCAGGCCTCCCTGTCCATCACCAACTCCAGGAGTCCACCCAAACCCATGTCCGTCAAGTCAGTGATGCCATCCAACCATCTCATCTTCTGTTGTCCCCTTCTCCTCCCACCCTCAATCTTTCTCAGCATCAGAGTCTTTTCCAATGAGTTAGCTCTTCTCATCAGGTGGCCAAAGTATTGGAGTTTCAGCTTCAACATCAGTCCTTCCAGTGAACGCTCAGGACTGATCTCCTTTAGGATGGACTGGTTGGCTCTCCTTGCAGTCCAAGGGACTCTTTAAGAGTCTTCTCCAACACCACAGTTCAAAAACATCAATTCTTTGGTGCTCAGCTTTCTTTATAGTCCAACTCTCACATCCGTACATGACCACTGGAAAAACCGTAGCCTTGACTAGATGGACCTTTGTTGACAAAGTAATGTCTCTTTTAAAATATGCTATCTAGGTTGGTCATAGCTTTTCTCCCAAGGAGCAATTTCATGGCTGCAGTTACCATCGGCAATGATTTTGGAGTCCCCCCCCAAAATGAAGTCAGCCACTGTTTCCACTGTTTCCCTATCTATTTCCCATGAAGTGATGGGGCTGGGTGCCATGATATTAGTTTTCTGAATGTTGAGCTTTAAGCCAACTTTTCCACTCTCCTCTTTTACTTTCATCAAGAGGCTCTTTATTTCCTCACTTTCTGCCATAAGGATGGTGTCATCTGCATGTCTGAGGTTATTGATATTTCTCCCAGCAATCTTGATTCCAGCTTGTGCATCATCCAGCCCAGTGTTTCTAATTATGTACTCTGCATATAAGTTAAATAAGCAGGGTGACAATATACAGCCTTGATGTACTCCTTTTCCTATTTGGAACCAATCTGTTGTTCCATGTCCAGTTCTAATTGCTGCTTCCTGACCTCCCTACAGATTTATCAAGAGGCAGGTCAGATGCTCTGGTATTCCCATCTCTTGAATTTTCCACAGTTTGTGGGGATCCACACAGTAAAAGACTTTGGCATAGTCAATAAAGCAGAAGTAGATGTTTTTCTGGAATTCTCTTGCTTTTTTTGATGATCCAGCAGATGTTGGCAATTTGATCTCTGGTTCCTCTGCCTTTTCTAAAACCAGCTTGAACATTGGGAAGTTCACAGTTCATGTATCACTGAAGCCTGGCTTGGAGAGTTTTGAGCATTACTTTACTAGCATGTGAGATGAGTGCAATTGTGTGGTAGTTTGAGCATTCTTGGACATTGCCTTTCTTTGAGATTAGAATGAAAACTGACCTTTTCCAGTCCTGTGGCCACTGCTGAATTTTCCATATTTGCTGGCACATTGAGTGTAGCACTTCCACAGCATCATCTTTTAGGATTGGGAGTAGCTCAACTGGAATTTCATCACCTGCACTAGCTATGTTCGTTGTGATGCGTCCTAAGGCCCACTTGACTTTGAATTCCAGGATGTCTGGCTCTAGGTGAGTGATCACACCATCGTGGTTATCTGGGTCATGAAGATCTTTTTGTAGAGTTCTTCTGTGTATTCTTGCCACCTTTTAATATCTTCTGCTTCTGTTAGGTCCATACCATTTCTGTTCTTTATTGACCCCATCTTTGCATGAAATGTTGCCTTGGTGTCTTTAATTTTCTTGAAGAGATCTCTAGTCTTTTCATTCTATTGTTTTCCTCTATATCTTTCCACTAATCACTGAGGAAGGCTTTCTTACCTCTCTTTGCTATTCTTTGGAACTCTGCATTCAAGTGGGTGTATCTTTCCTTTTCTCCTTTGCCTTAAGCTTCTCTTCATTTCACAGCTATTTTTTAAGGCCTCCTCAGACAGCCATTTTGCCTTTTGCATTTCTTTTTCTTGGGGATGGTCTTGATCCCTGTCTCCTGTACAGTGTCACAAACCTCCTTCCATAGTTCTTTAAACACTCTAGCAGATCTAGTCCCTTATATCTATTTCTCACTTCCACTGTATAATCATAAGGGATTTGATTTAGGTCATACCTGAATGGTCTAGTGGTTTTCCCTATTTCTTCAATTTCAGTCTGAATTTTGCAATAAGGAGTTCATGATCTGGGCGAAAGTTAGCTCCCAGTCTTGTTTTTACTGACTGCATAGAGCTTCTCCATCTTTGGCTGCAAAGAATATAATTAATCTAATTTCAGTGTTGACCATCTGGTGATGTCCATGCGTAGAGTCTTCTCTTTTGTTGTTGCAAGAGGGTGTTTGCTATGACCAGCACGTTCTCTTGACAAAACTCTATTAGCCTTTGCCCTGATTCATTTTGTACTTCAAGGCCAAATTTGCCTGTTACTCCAGGTGTTTCTTGACTTCCTACTTTTGCATTCCAGTCCCCTATAATGAAAAGGACATCTTTTGGGGGTGTTAGTTCTAGAAGGTCTTGCAGGTCTTCCTAGAACTATTCAACTTCAGCTTCTTCAGCATTACCGGTCAGGGCATAGAAGTGGATTACTGTGATGTTGAATGGATGCCTTGGAAGTGAACAGTGATTACTCTGTAGTTTTTGAGATTGCATCCAAGTACCGCATTACTGCCCCTTTTGTTGACTTAGGACAGCTACTCCATTTCTTCTAAGGGATTCTTGCCCACAGTAGTAGAGATAATGGTCATCTGAGTTAAATTCACCCATTCCAGTCCATTTTAGTTCGCTGATTCCTAGAATGTCGACGTTCATTCTTGCCATCTCCTGTTTGACTACTTCCAATTTGCCTTCATTCATGGATCTGTCATTTCAGGTTCCTATGCAATATTGCTCTTTACAGCATCGGACCTTGCTTCCATCACCAGTCACATCCACAAGTGGGTGTTGTTTTTGCTTTGGCTCCGTCTCTTCATTCTTTCTAGAGTTATTTCTCCATTGATCTCCAGTACCATATTGGGCACCTACCGACTTGAGGAGTTCATCTTTCAGTGTCCTATCTTTTTCGCTTTTCATACTGTTCATGGGATTCTCAAGGCAATACTTAAGTGGCTTGCCATTCCCTTCTCCATTGGACCTCATTTTCTCAGAACTCTCTACCATGACCCGTCTGTCATGGGGCGCTGTACATGGCGTGGCTCATAGTTTCATTGAGTTAGACAAGACTGTGGTCCATGTGATTACATTGGTTACTTTTCTGTGATTGTGGTTTCAGTCTGTCTGCCCTCTGAAGCCCTCTCCCAGTGCCTACCGTCTTACTGAGGTTTCTCTGACCTTGGACATGGGGTATCTTCTCTCTGCTGCTCCCCACTCAACACCATGCAGCCAAGAAATGGTAAAGAAGCCAATATTGATTTGATGATGATTGGTGGTTGAACTGGGAAATGGTAAGAGTGGTAATGAAGTGTTGTGTGGACAGATATTGAGGTGGTAAAATCAATAGGATTTTGTAATTGGACCTATAGATATAGGAGCTGAAAGGATTCTTAGAAGATTATTAGAAGGGTAATGCCTTAGTCCATTAGAGTTGCTATAAGAAAATAACATGTCATTAGATCTTGTAGCTTATAAAGAAACGGAAGTTTATCTCTCACATCTGGAGGCTGGGAGGTTCAAGATTAAGGAGACTGCTGATTCAGTGTCTGGTGAGAGTCTCCTACCTGTTTTATAAACTGCCATCACCTTACTGTAACCTAACATGAAGGAAGGGGACACCAGAGTTTTCTGAAGTCTCTTTTTTAAGGGAAGTACTCCCACTCTTGAGAACTCTGACCTCATGTCCTAATCCCTTCTAAAAGACTCACTTCCAGATTCTGTCATATTGTGGATTCGGTTTCAACATACGGATTTTGGGGAGACACGTTCAATCTAAAGCCAATGATATTGCCATCTGTGGAAAAGGGTAACTTGTGGGGGGAGTAGATGAAAACTCTTTAAGTCGTTTTGAGTTTGATGAACTAATCGGAGAATATCCACTGGAGATCTCCATCATGCCATTGGCACTTCAGTGTTTGAGCTGTGAGACAAGTGGGACCGGAAATAAAGGCACTCTCTCTTCTCAACCAGTCATGACTACTTAATAGCATCAGTAGAAATCCTGTAAGTGACTGGAGTTAGCAAAGAAGTTAGCCTGAAAGAACAAGCTATTTCCAGAAATTATGAAATTAACTATATTTAAGGACTGGTAGGGAAAGAGAAGCAGAAATGAAAGGAGATCAAGGCACTAAGGTAAGTGAAGTAGGGAAAATTGTTTCTGAGTATGCAGGTCAGGAAGCAACAGTTAGAACTGGATATGGCACAACAGAATGGTTCCAAATAGGAAAAGGAGTACATCAAGGCCGTATATTGTCACCCTGCTTATTTAACTTATATGCAGAGTACATCATGAAAAACGCTGGGCTGGAGGAAACACAAGCTGGAATCAAGACTGCTGGGAGAAATATCAATAACCTCAGATATGCAGATGATCTGCCACCCTTATGGCAGAAAGTGAAGAACTAAAGAGCCATTTGAGGAAAGTGAAGAAAGAGAGTGAAAAAGTTGGCTTAAAGCTCAATATTCAGAAAACGAAGATCAGGGCATCCAGTCCCATCACTTCATGGCAAATAGATGGGGGAACAATGGAAGCAGTGGCTGACTTTATTTTTCTGGGCTCCAAAATCACTGCAGATGGTGATTGCAGCCATGAAATTAAAAGACACTTACTCCTTGGAAGGAAAGTTATGACCAACCTAGACAGAATATTAAAAAGCAGAGACATTACTTTGCCAACAAAGGTCCATCTAGTCAAGGCTATGGTTTTTCCAGTAGTCATGTATGGATGTGAGAGTTGGACTATAAAGAAAGCTGAGCACAGAAGAATTGATGCTTTTGAACTGTGGTATTGGAGAAGACTCTTGAGAGTCCCTTGGACTGCAAGGAGATCCAACCAGTCCATCCTAAAGGAGATCAGTTCTGGGTGTTCATTGGAAGGACTGATGCTGAAGCTGAAACTCCAATACTTTGGCCAGCTGATGAGACGAGCTGACTCATTTGAAAAGACCCTGATGCTGGGAAAGATTGAGGGGAGGTGGAGAAGGGGACGACAGAGGATAAGATAGTTGGATAGCATCACCGGCTCAATGGACATGGGTTTGGGTGGACTCCAGGAGTTGGTGATGGATAGGGAGGCCTGGCATGCTGCGGTTCATGGGGTTGCAGAGTCGGACACGACTGAACTGAATTGAACTGATGAACCACTCTAGAACATGTAAAATTTGGGCTTGGTTAGTTCAAGGAATTAAGAAAGAAAAATAGAAAAACAAATAGGATTGTATGCATTTTAAGACTTAATAAAGCAGTGACTATGATATAGGATAAAAAGAGAGTGGACAATAAGTGTTCTAAAAATTGTTATTAAAGAAATGCACCAGCAGGTAAACTTTTATATTTTTCTACAATTCTCAGTTTTTCTCCTTTATCATACGTTACTTTTTTAACATTAGTCAGTAATATATAGTATAAATCTTTTTCCTAAAAGAACAAAAGATTATTGTATTTTTTAAGTATATTTTACAGTGCCAGGAGACAAATGTGATAAAAGGGATTAAAAACAGCCTTATCTAGCTAATATATCTCATCTGTAAAATGGGGATAATAAGACTTGTCCTCAGCTGCTCTCAGAAAGTTGTCATAAAAAAAAAAGTTGTCATGAGTTAACTGAAAGGAACTATGCAGCATTGTACAAATGTGAAAACTATGTAGCATGTATGAATATAATGTGCAACATAAAATATTTATGGATGTTTTTGTTTTGATCTTATGCTGGTAAAATTGTCATTACTTTAAATAAGCCACAAATAGCTATTTTTTACTATTATCTATGTTAGGTAATAAATGTTCTCGTCTTTCTTGCACTTATAAATTGACTATAATTTTGCCTTCTTTGAGATGTTTGCATTTATCTTATTTTTGCCCACGTCTGCTCTGACAAATACGTGCCAAATAAAATGTTAGTATCAGCAAACAGACATTTTTGTTGGGTGTGTCCACACTGTCCAAATGTTTGTTTTTAGCCAGAACTATTTGTTTCAAAAGCTTTCATGAAACATGCATTTTTTTTTTGAACGATCTCAACAGTTCAAATATTCCTGTCCACATTTCCTTAGGTCACCTTCTATTCGGCAGTTTTTATGAATTCTCCTGTTGGCCAGAATTTTTTCTGAGGCTTCAGTAGTTGACTAGTAGGAATGCTTGTAAAAACATTTGTGGATAGCCCAAACATTTTCAATAACATTTGCTTGGAAAAATTTTACTGGCAGTCAAGACAAATTATTTAAACATATTTCAAAATATTTATGCATCTCTGCAGTACTTTGGCGGTGTCTGTATATCAAGGCTGAATTGATGGTTTTCTAGTTAAGTCTTTT
The DNA here is from genome assembly GCA_006410615.1 of Neotragus moschatus. Lineage (NCBI taxonomy): Eukaryota > Metazoa > Chordata > Mammalia > Artiodactyla > Bovidae > Neotragus > Neotragus moschatus. The sequence goes on from SJYA01000103.1 coordinate 1,768,889, forward strand.
TGTTTGTTTGTTTTTGGTCATTCATAATGGTTGATGAATGTTTGATAGAATTTCCATGCAATTAATTTGATTGACTCCATAGGTGACTTGGAGAAGGAAATGGCAACCCACTCCAGTGTTCTTGCCTGGAGAATCCCAGGGACGGAGGAGCCTGGTGGGCTGCCATCTATGGGGTCCCACAGAGTTGGACATGACTGAAGTGACTTAGCAGCCATAGGTGACTAAAGAAACCAATGAGTTTTGAACTAACTTTCTTTTCAGAATCAGGAACTTAATAAATTAGATTGACTTGACTGTAATCTCTTCAGATGCTTGATTCTCAGTTGCTAGTTTAGCTCTTTCCTTCATCTGCTTCCCAACAGCAATTCAGAAAATGGTAGATTTGTTAGGATCATTTTAGCTTTAGTATTTAGTAAAAGAAGTAGTTTTAGAGATTCTTACATAGGATTTTCATCATTTTTAAAAATCATTTTTCATATTGCATGACTCCATCTAAATGAAAAGAAATGGATAAATCCTTTGTACAGTTATTTGGAATAGATAAAATAATTTGTTTTATTTTGTGTGTGTTTTATTAGTAGGGTTCATTTTTGTAATTTTCCAAAATAAAGAGGGAAATCTAAGCTTGTGATTATATATGGTCCTTGATTTTGGTGGCTCAGACGGTAAAGCGTCTACCTACAACATGGGAGACACGGGTTCGATCGCTGGGTGGGGAAGATCCTCTGGAGAAGGAAATGGCGACCCACTCTAGTATTCTTGCCTGGAAAATCCCATGGACAGAGGAGCCTGGTAGACTACAGTCCATGGGGTTGCAGAGAGTCAGACACGACTGAGTGACTAAACTTTAAGCTTATCTACAAAAGGGTAAGAAATAGTACTTTAACTCTGGCTTATCAGAGATGATAAGGCCACATAAATTTAAAAAGTTTTTAGTAAGGGCATTTTTAAAGATCATATTAAAGAGTTTAGTTCATGAAGTCCTCCTTTCTGATTTTGCATCTTGCATTCTTGCATCTCTCTTTACTTTTGAGCGTAAATTTTTTTTTCTCCATGTGTTTGTGCTGTATTTTTATGACTTTTTCTCTGTATACCACTGTGTATACTCATTTGATTATGTGTCGTTTTCTATGCTTGTATATGTATGCCCAGTCTATTTTTTCTTTGGGTGTCTCTACTGTGATCTCTGTCTGTACCTTTATCAGTACATGTCTCCATGTGTCTTTGTGTCTACATGTCTGTCTATCTAGATGTGTGAATTTTGTGTTCTCTCTTTCTGTGTTTGGTTCAGTATATTCCTCTAGTGTATGACTTTGTTCTCTTTCTCACTGTCTTTCTGAGTTTCATTTTACATATGGCTTTCTCAATTTTTGTCTTTCAGTTCTCTACACATGTCTTCCTTCTTTTATGATTACAAACACTGGAGTTTTGCTGTGATGTTATGTTTGTCAATTAGAATTTAAAATTTCCTGATCCATTCTATTAGGTAAACATATTAAAGATTTAAACAAGAAATTCATAAAAGCAATACAAGTGGGCTAATCAATTTATAAAACAGATATATTCTTACTAGTATAAGGGGCTTCTCAGGTGGTAAAGAACCTGCCTGCCAATACAGGAGATGCCTGGGACAAGAGTTTGATTCTTGGGTTAGGAAGATTCCCTGGAAGAGGACGTGGCAATCCACTCCAGTATTCTTTCCTGGAGAATACTATGGACAGAGGAGCCTGGCAGTCCATAGGGCCCAAAGAGTCAGACACAACTGAAGCAACGTAGCACACATAAAATAATATTATAGTCATTGACTATTGGATGGACAAAGATATCCATTGGGGGAAAGTAATAATAAGTTATAATAGTATTGAATCAACATTTTAAGAGAAAAACATTTATTAAAGTTTTAAATATACATAAACTTTGATTCAGTAATTCCACTTCAGGTATTTGTCAAAAATAACCAGACATTTGCACGACTGTTTTTTTCACAATTGCCTCTAATAGTATAAAATTGAAAGCAAATGTCAGTTGGTAGGGAATTGATTAAATAAATTATGATACAATAAATAAAATATTACAGAAAATTGTATATTGATAACCAGACAGTAATCAAATTCAATAAAGTATGTCAAATTTACATATTGTACATGCTGTTTATTCATTCAAACAATATGTATTTTGTGTCCCTTCTATGTGTTCAGCCCTCTAGAAGCACTATAGACATATTCATATTGTTTTATATGTGGTATTAATGAGAGAACTTCTATTTTTTCTTTATATGGATTTAACAATCATATATTATGAAAAATAACAAATGTAGCATCAACTTTGAGAGAAGAGTTATCTTAAATTTTAAAACAAGTGGATGTTTCCGTTTTGAAATATTAAATTGATTTCTCCTTTTGTGGTTTTTCTTTCCTTTTTTTTTTCCTTCTTCTTCCCCCACATGTGGATCAATGAGCCTCTGTAGAAAGTGACTCCTAATTGTAACCAAGGCAGTATTCTTAAGTGTTCTGGAAATGCTATGCCTTAGTATATATTGAATTAATGAGTTGTCAAAAAGAAATATTTGTTTAAAGCCTTTGGAAAGGAAGAAAAAAAGTTAAGCCACGTATGTGTCAAAATGTCATTCTAGTGTGAAGCATGGAGAGTTAATGTGATGTGAACCTGTGAAGAGGAATGCTTTACTCGGTCATTGGAAATTAACACTAGTGCCAGTGGAAAAGCAAACTTGAAAATGTAATGTTTAGTACACTAATTCTCAAACCTTCCTGTGATCAGACTCAACTAAGGAGCTATTTTTAAATGTAGATTCCTAGACCCAGCCCTTGAGATTCTCAGTTGGTAGATCTGAGTGGTGTCATTTAATAAGCTTCCCAGGTGATTCTTACATTCATTTCTGAGTTTTAATATCTACATTTCAAAACAACCATGCTAATGAGTAAGTTTAAATAGCTAATCTACTTTTTTAAATGACAGATTTTTGTTAATCTTATCTACTAAGTACATTTCCAGAAGAATTCTTTGAACAAGGTTCTTTAAGGGATCGTGAAATTTATTTAGGGGCATTGTGAATTCATAGGCAGGTTACATTCCATTTAAGACCTATTGACTTTCTGGACCTCAACTTTGAGCCAAAATTTTAATGAACTGCCAGTGTTTACTTCTGTCAAATAAAATTGTCATGCCTTTTTCTCAAACAATGGCATTAATATTTATGTTTCCTTTCATTCTTATTATATATAGTGTTCCCAAGAATATTGTTGTAAAAGAATGACAAAATATGGATAATAGACCACTACAAATGCAGAATTCTGATCAATGAAAGCAACTATGTAGTATAGATAAAAGACTACTTTAGAGTACTTACATACAATCAGAATATCAAATCTCTGACTCTTAAAAGACTGAATTATATACAATAAGCATATCGATTGCTAGAATATTTTGCCACGAAAATAACTCTGAACTTCCTAAAAGGAAGGATTTTGAGATGTACTGCAAGAAGTTTACAATGTTTTTACAACATACTGTCACCTACCTGTGTAGAACCAAAGTGTACACTAAACATACAATTTAACTATTTTGTGATCATTTGATATAAAACTATAATTCTATTTTAAATAAAGTTTATTTGGATAAGAATCCAACAAGCCTTCCTCAGTGAAGCTGATAATGAAAACACCTGATCAATACAGACTACCAGATAGTTTTATGGCTGGAAAACCATTCAGTTCAGTGTTTCTCAAAGTTTAATATGAATAAGAATCACTTGGGGATGTTGTTAAAATGAAAATTATGATGATGGTCTAGGGTGTGGGACTTGAGATTCACATTCTAAACAAGCTGTTGTTCCAGGGACCGTACTTTGAATTCCAAGTATTTATGTCAACCCTTTTGTTTAATAGAAGGAATCGGCGTGGAAGGAGCATGGCATTGCAGGATGTGACAGTGACTCTGGTGGACTTAAAGTCATTGGAGCTGAATGGTATTATATTGATGGCAGTTCCTCAAACTTTTATCACTATGGTCTCCAGTGGGGCCTGGGCTGCTGCCCTTCCTGAGTGGAGGCTTTCGACTTTTCTTTTCATTCTGTGAGAGCACTGAAATATTCCTCGCACTCAATTTTCTTTTTGCTGGAGCTATCCAGAGAGAGTTTCTGATGCCTGCAATCAAAAGAATGTAATACAGCCTCTGGGTTGGGACTTCCACTGCGAAAAAATATTTACATCACAAGGGAATAGATTCTTCTTCCTCTAGAACACAGTAGTAAATATGTTTTCTTAAATGTTTACGCAAGTCCACTGCTGCTGCTGCTGCTAAGTCACTTCAGTCATGTCCGACTCTGTGTGACCCCATTGACGGCAGCCCACCAGGCTCCCCCGTCCCTGGGATCCTCCAAGCAAGAACACTGGAGTGGGTTGCCATTTCCTTCTCCCGTGCATGAAAGTGAAAACTGAAAGTGAAGTCGCATAGTTGTGTCCGACCCTCAGCGACGCCATGGACTGCAGCCTTCCAGGCTACTCCGACCATGGGATTTTCCAGGCAAGAGTACTGGAGTACTGCCATTGCTTTCTCCGACACAAGTCCACTAGTGATTCCCAAAGGCCTCTTTCCATCATTTTTCCAGCCTCTGTCCAACTTCCTATTTGCTATCTGTATTTGAATATCTAATAGGCATNCAGCCTTCCAGGCTACTCCGACCATGGGATTTTCCAGGCAAGAGTACTGGAGTACTGCCATTGCTTTCTCCGACACAAGTCCACTAGTGATTCCCAAAGGCCTCTTTCCATCATTTTTCCAGCCTCTGTCCAACTTCCTATTTGCTATCTGTATTTGAATATCTAATAGGCATCTCAGACTTAACGTATTCAAAATTGAATCTCCCAAACTTGATGTTTATGTGGCAAATGGAACATCTTTTCTTGCAGTTGCTTAGGTAAAAACCTAGGAATCATCCCCATTTTTTTTCTCCCTTCTCACATTCCACCTATTAGCAAGTTTGTTGATTCTGCCCTAAAAACCTAGCCAGAAATGGTTAATTTCCCATGGCAATTTTCCATCTTAATTGCCTCATTCTATTCTAAACCATCGCTATCTCTACCTTGGGTAGCTTCCTAATCCTTCTTTTTGCTTCCAGTNTGATGTCCATGTGTAGAGTCTTCTCTTGTGTTGTTGGAAGATGTTCGCTATGACCAGTGCGTTTTTTTGGCAAAACTCTATTAGTCTTTGAAGCCCAATATCCAGCAGATCCTGATGTGAATCATTTCTTTATTAGCACTTTATTTTTCCAATGTACTTCACTTCAGTTGGGTGCTGGGTCTTTTTCCAGTCAAAATGGCCTCAGCTGCAGCAATATTAGCTCTTATTGTGGCATTTTGCTGTGCAGCTGGGGCCCTTAGGTAGGAGTGGGAACTGAAGCCAGTGATAGAGGAAACTGGAAACTGTGGGAAGGATAGAAGCAATCTTCCCTGGGGGTAAGGATGGCATGCACAAGAGAAGGATGCTAGTGGGAACAGAGTCCTGTGACAGAGGAGAGGACAGTGTCAAGGGACTTCTCCCAGCTGCACACTGGAAGCTGATAAGTGTGCTCTGGGGTGTGATATTGTGATTTATAATGAATGTATGTCTGGTCTGCGTCCGTGTTGCTTCTGGCACAGGGCTTCTAAAACCCTTGCAATTTCTTAAGTGCAGAAGAAACACCTTGCCTCTTGTTATGTTAATTAGGTGACTTTTGGACTGCAGTTAAGGATGGGCTGGTTGCCAAGAGAACCAACAATGTGATTGGAGGGTTGGAACACTCAGTCCCACGGCTCACCCCTATGCCCCCTCCCAGTACCAGTACAAAGAGGGACTGGCAATTGAATCTGTCACCGGTGGCCACTGATTTAATCAAGCAAGCCTATGTAATGAAGCTTCCATAAAAGCCCTGAAATATGGACTTCTGAGAGCCTCTAGGCTGGTAAACACATGGACCTGTGGGGACAGCGGTGCTCGGAGACGGCATAGAAGCTCCACATACCTTGCCCTACACATCTCTTCCATCAGTATGTTAATCTGTATCCCCTGTCATCTTTTTACAGTAAACTGGTGAATGTAAGTAAATTGGTTTTTTTGAATTCTGTGAGCGACTCTAGCATTGAACCCAAGGAAAAAGAGTTCTGATCTATAGCCAGTGAGTCAGAAGCACAAGTTACAACCTGGGCTTGCAATTAGTGTCTGAAGTATGTGCCTGTGCGTCTTGTGTGTGTGCATGTGTTGGGGAGTGTGGGGCAGGCAGGCTGGTGGGACTGAACCCTTAACCTATGGAGTCTGGTGCTATCTCCAGGTAGATAGTGTCATGTTGAGTTGACTAGTAGGACACCCAGGTGGTGTCAGAGCATTGCTTGTTGGTGTGGGGAAATGACCCCTCCCATGTTTGAACTGGGTCCAGGAACCTAAAAGTGGGAGGTTGAACGTATCTGTAGTGCTGGTAGCACACACTACTGAAAAGAAGGAAGCAGTCACCAAGCAGAGACCAAGATGTGGCCCATAGCTACTCATGGTGAATTTACCAGGTGTTAGCTGTTCTGAAACTCATACTTTCTGCGAGGGAACAGAAAAAGGCGATGGATGATGTTAATGAGGGCCAGAGTCAGAAAGCAGTTCTGGTTGCTGCCATGACCCACATACAGTAATTTAAACGAACAAACAAAAAAATTTTCAGATTGATGGAGCCTGGGGCAGCATCTGTTGTATATTTATAATCTTTTCTAAGTCCCTCACAAAAATATTTCTTGTTTGATGGTTAATTCAGGCTCTCATTATCTATCCAAGCAATTTGTTATTAAGTCGGCTTTCAGTTCCTTTACATACTTAGAACAAAGATTTTCTTGGTGTTAGGCTGCAAAAAAAAAAAAATAAATAAATAAATAACCCCAAAATGGCTGCTTCTCTCCATCCCATCTTTTCAGATGCCAAGATAGCATGTGCTGTTTCTAACTCTTTTATCTTAAAACCCTAGTTTATTTTATGTATAATCTTGTCACCATCATTCACTTAATCAAAACTGATAATTACATCATTGACACAAGTTAAAGTATATGACCCTTTATTAACTTATTTCTGGAATGTAAGCATGGGAAGAGTATCCTTTCTTCTGTGAATGTTTCTTTATTGAGTGCTTCATCTTGTGTCTTGGTTTGTACTCTGGCAGCTTGCTCAGATACACATCTCTCAAATCTGAACCTCCCTCTTTATTTCCATTCCCATTGATTTATTCAAGCTCCTATTATTTTCTCCTGGGACTGTTACAATCGTTCATCTACCTCTGGCTGTACCCACACTTAGGACCCATACTGTATACTGTAGCAGGAATGACTTTTTAAACACACAAATCTAATTATGTCAATTTTTCCCCTGTAGTGCTTAACATTGCTTATTAGATAATGTCTAAATGCCTCAGGATGAAAAACCAAGACTTTAGTGATCTCTGCCTACCTGGCTAGCCTCATCTACTTGCCTCTTCTAAGTAAATTCTACATTTAAGCGACACTAAATTACTCGCAGTCCCTAGCCTCTGTGCTTCTGTGTATGGTGTTTCTTTCTGTTCATCTACCTTGTCAGTCACATCCCTGTCTTTGTGCTACAAAGCACCATCTTCTTATCTCTGTTATGGTGCTTAGACATGTGAACAGATACAAACAATGCACTGTCTCTCCAAATAGTGAAATTCTGGAGGGCTGGAATTATATCTTAGTTGTCTTTGTTTATTAAATGAATCATTCAATTACTAGTTTGGAATTCAGTTTGGAATTAATAGTGATTTTATATTTGTCTCAAATAGTGATTTTGATATTTGTTAATGTTCCTAAAGGAGATGAGTCCTGGGTGTTCATTGGAAGGACTGATGTTGAAGCTGAAACTCCAATACTTTGGCCACCTGATGCGAAGAACTGACTCATTTGAAAAGACCCTGATGCTGGGAAGAACTGAAGGCGGGAGAAGAAGGGGACAACAGAGGATGAGATGGTTGGATGGCATCACCGACTCAGTAGACATGAGTTTGGGTAAACTTGGGGAGTTGGTGATAGACAGGGAGGCCTGGTGTGCTGCAGTCCATGGGGTCACAAAGAGTCAGACCTGACTGAGTGACTGAACTGAGTTGAACTGAATGTTTCTTTCCCCTTTTAAAATGTCCATGTTTAATACTAAAAGTGTGGCCATGCACCAACATCCAGGTATGGACATCACCAAGGAACTTCTTAAAAATGCAGTTTCAGGCTCTAAACTCAGAGATCTTCATTTTAACAAGGTCCCTATGTGGTATTTACCACACAGTTTAAGAGGCACCAGTGTGGGAGATGCTTCACCTAATAGTTTTTTTTTGTATTCAGGACACACAGAAACCCTTTGCCCGTGTCTCATGCGTGTACTTTAATGGAATATACAGTTTTAGGAGTTGATGAGCTTTTCCTACCAGCCACAAAATCTTTGCCTTACATGACAAAGTCAGCTTCTCTGAAGAAATCTTTGTCATTTGTTAAAGAAATTTATGCACCTGAATCTAGGTAGTATTCAAATGATGAATTCTCCAAAGTAACTTTTAAGCAATCACCCTCCCAAATGGGAGTACACCTCACTCATCACACCCCTACCCTTTCCCATGGACAGTCTGACATTTGCATTGACCTTGAAGCCTTCCCTGGATGAAAATATCTGTGTTTGTTTTGTTATCTATTCTATTCTACAAGAATACTTATCTTGGGTTGCTTCTTCCAGTTACTCTATTGACTTTAAAAGCTAACTCTAATTTCCCATTTTCTTTTCTTCTCATAATTCTTCTTTGCAGTTATATTCATCTATCACTCTGTCCTTAACATAGCCTAACCTTAGTGTTACCCAGCTCTTTGTTTCAAGTATATTAATGAGATAAATATGAAGGACTGCATATCAACAATTCCATAGTCTTTTGTTTACTCCTCAGTTCTATTCAGTTACCTCAGAGTTTAGCTTCTTTGTATACTTTCCCTTTTATATATTTTCACATACGTGCTACTACTAAACGTTTGTTTGTGCATCAGTGTATTTTCTGGAGCTGTGCTCACCTACCTTGAGCAGTGTCCTTCCTTGCTTTTAGGACTTTATACTCTAAAAGCAGATGTATATTTAAAGTCTAAGCTCTCAGTTTTCTAGCTAGCCTTTCTTATGCTTAAAATATTCCATAGATTTTTCTTGAATAGCATCATCTCTATAGTTCATTGTTTTTATAGCAATTGCTTTGCATTGTTCTGTGTGAATGAATGACATGCCCTGCGTGAAGCAAGTGAGGAGCCCTGCTCTGCGGTTCCACAGTGACCCCATATGGCATTATGGCAGGAACCCTGTCAGGGGTTTATACCAACCTGCCAATGGATGTCCCTGGTGGCTCAGATGGTAAAGCATCTGCCTACTCCGCGGGAGACCTGGGTTCCATCCGTGGGTCAGGAAGATCTCCTGAAGAAGGAAATGGCGACCTACTCCAGTATTCTTTGCCTGGAAAATCACGTGGATGGAGGAGCCTGGTAGGCTACAGTCCATGGGCTCATAAAGAGTCGGACACGACTGAGCGACTTCACTTTCTTTTCTTTTGCATTGTTCTACTTTGCTTCTGCAAATTTAATAACTAACACACTTCCTCTTAAAACATCCTCTCTTTACTGAATCTTTCAACACAGATCAAATCATGTTTGTTTGCTCTCACTACCATAAATTTCCTCGAGTGTGTCAGAGGACTGTCCTGTTAGGAGAGCTAATCAGTCAGTCACAGAGGGCTTCAAGTCTCCTCAGAGTACTTGCCTTAAAACTTCATGGTCCAGCAACGCAGTGTGGTTAAGCAAGGTAAAAGGACAGCAGGGGAGAAAACAGGAAATTATACTATCACAGGAAATTGTAGCAATAAAGTGAAAAGCCAAGGAAGCAACTGGCTAGCAAGTCATAAAATTCTAATGATGCAGCAGGAGTACACCGAAGCTCTGCTCACTGGCTGGCAGTTCTTTCAGTCTTTATTCCCATCTAAGTGGTTACCATCGAGACCTGAAGGCCATTTGGCCTTGAGATATTTAATGATATACTTAATACTTGAGATTTCATCAAATGACTGCTAAAACCCGGTTTCGGGTATGGGTCCTCTGATTTATAGAGCAGGACATTTCCCCTAATATTAGGACATTTCCTAAATAAATTTATTAAAGGACCAATAAGTTGCCAAGTCCTGTCCTCTTCATGTTTTAATGTAGTAAATCCTCTCCTCAAAGCTCTGAAGCCTACTTCCCATTTTACAGATGGGAAATCTGAGGCTGTGGGAGGCAAATATGAGGTTCTTCATTATGCAAGTGTCTGCCTTCACCCCAGAAGATAGGCTCACATGCATGAAATGGCTTTCTCAGGTGAGCACTAATATTTTACAGACCTGAGAGGGTTGGAAGATGAACAGACTCTTTCTCAAGGAGGATAGGTGCCCTGTAATTGCTGTAGCAACTGGAAACTGATGCAGAGGCATTCCAGCTAGAGACTTTCCATAGGTAGGAGATGTCTTTCTGTCTGATCAGAAACTGAAAAAGTTTGATTGGCTTTGTTAATTAGAGCAGAGTTATACCAAGTAGCATGTACCCTAGGAAATATGCAGGTCAGTCTCCTGGAGCTTGAGAAAATATTGTTTAAAAATCTTTTTTATTGAGATATAATCCGGTGGCTCAGATGGTAAAAAATTTGCCAGCAATGCAAGAGACCCAGGTTCAATTCCTGGTTGGGAAGATCTCCTGGAGAAGGAAATGGCAATCCACTCTAATATTCTTGCCTAGAGAATATCTTGGACAGAGTCTGGCCATGGGGTTGCAAAGAATCAGATGTGACTGAGTTACTAACACACACAATATGTACAGATATGTGCACATATCATATGTGTATAGCTTATATATTTATTTTCAAAAACTGAAACATCTATACAGCTAGCATCAAGATCAATAAATAAATTTTTAATATCATCTTAGAACTTAGTCATGTTCTTTCTTCTAATCAGTACTCCACCAAAGGTAATCACTAGCCTGACTTCTAATGCTATACATTAGTTATGCTTGTTTTTTGAGTTTTATGTCAATGAAATGATACAGTATACACTTTTTTTGTGCATCTAGTTTGTTTTACTTGATGTCATGTCTATGTGGAGTGTGACCAACTTTTTCATATTTTTTAAGCTTTATTTTTTATGTATAATAATCTAGTACTAGATAAATAATCTATAAATAAGCATAACATTTATCAGGGATGTGTGCTCAAAAGTTTCGAAGTTTGGGGTTAAAGTATGACACCACTTCTGTGAATATCCTGAGTTTAATCCCCAAGTAGACTCATTAACTTTGCTCTGAAAGAACTATTAAAAACTAGACTATGATCTTGACCTCAGCCAGACATTTGCTTTCAATAAGCATATTTTTTGAACAGCCATTACAGGTCTTTGTAGGTGCTATGACAATTATATAATCAAAAAAAAAAAGAAATGGCCCAGGGATCTCAAGAAGTCTGTCACTACTGGGAAAAATAGAGCAATGAACTGAAATGATTAATATAGGCAGAATTAAGAGCCTGTAAAAGAGGCACAATTATAATGATGTAGGCGGCTAAAGAGTGAAGGGTAACCAATCTTCCAGGAAGCTAGTAAAGTCTCATTAAGAGTTTTACTAGATAAACTGTGAATCCCATTCTGCTTTCCAGTTTCTAAGATTTAATCAGATTTCTCCTTACAAAAATAATGTCTTTATTCTCGCAGTCCATCCATTGAGTGTGATTCCAGTTTAAGGCAGCATGGTGTCTGTAGCTCTTAACGGTCAAAAGGGGGCAGCATTCACCCTTTTTCTGAAAATCAGAGAACACTGGCCACATCCCTTTCTTTCTAGGAAAAGAATACTTTTATCAGATAGCATTTTAGAACAGACATATATTTAAGTGCCCTGTTTTAATTGTCACTTTGTAGAGATAGCAACTCATTCGCACCTTCATGTCACTGAAACCAATATATTACACATCTATAAACAGTCGGGCAGTCTCTGTCTACAGAGTTCCCTTATTTCTGCCTTTGTCCCGTGATTGGGCGTGGCAGTCTTGCTCAGACAGAGATTGCTAAAGGGCGGTGGCTGGAATGAACAAAAGGAATCAGACCTCTACTTTCACCCAGAGAAAAAGGTTGCCGGAGGAAACCTTGGGGAGGAAGAAAAATGCTGTGTGCCTCCATTATTATTTTAATTGCCAAATGCTTGTTTTGTTTTCCTCTTTTGAAATCATAACCTTTTAAAACCTCTATTTATAAGCAAAAAGTATATATTAAAGGTAGGTAAGTGAGATCTGTGCACTGTGAGGATATATGACTACCCTCAGTCTTAGGGCCAGTCTTTATTAGGCAGTTCAAGTAGTGTACAGTTCTGCAGTTCTTTTCTTGCTGGTGCAGTAGCAGAGGGTGTGGTGGTGGAAACTGCAGAAGTGTTAATGCTGAAGCTGTCAGACTGTGTATCTCTCTGACCTCTAGCCACAAGACCACCAGGTGACTGATTATGTAATATTGTTAGTTGAAACGCTGATGTTAATGACTAACTTATATCGCCTCCCATGTTCTACTTGATTGGTTTTGAGCAAATCAATGTTCATGGCTAAGATTCTAAATTAAGGATCCCTTTCTAGATTTCATCATAATGTATACAGCCCTAAACAGTCTTCTGAAGGACTTTTTTTTAATTTAAAGATTAGATCTTAACCAAATGTCTCTGAATGATAAAGGAGAGTCGGCCCACCCCATAATTAGGTTTTGTAAATATCAAGTCAAAGGTCAGAGCAAAGATCATCTGATTTCTTTCTTTTGTGAAGAAACCAAGGGTTTTAGACACTGACTGATTTCAGAATAGTATCTAAGGATTAGGTCATTGCTTCTTTCCTAAACAGAGACTACAAATGGAGTAAATTTGGAAGAACTACAGAAATAATTACATTCATTTTAATATCAAATAAGAGCTGATAATTTTTGTAGCAGTTACAAATACCTGTACCTTAGTTGCAGATTTTGTGAAGTGTTTTGCCCTGTCAGGTAAGTGATGCTGGGACAATAGCTCCTGAGCAGATCACAGTTCAGATCAGTTTAGTTGCTCAGTCGTGTCCGACTCTTTGCCACCCCATGAATTGCAGCACGCCAGGCCTCCCTTTCCATCACCAACTCCTGGAATTCACTCAGACTACACTNCTCCTCCAGGGGATCTTCCCAACCCAGGGATCATATCTCCTGCATCTCCTGCATTTCCAATCATATTCTTTACCACTGAGCTACCTGGGGAGAAATAAGACAAAAATATTTACATTTCTGTGGAAATTAAACATCATAAAGTTGAGACTGTTACCTTTTAAACCAAGTGAATTTAAAAACATTTGTATCAAGTGATGAGTTAAGACTTACCAGAGGAGAAACCTGGGTGACTGACTACCTTTCATCACCAGGGACTGAGAAAGTCTCCAGGAGATGAGACATTAAGTCTCAGGCAAACCTGGAAAAGTTGGTCACCCCAGCTGGAAGAGATCTTTGAGATCATCTGGCCCCATTACCTCATTTTACAGTTGAGAAAAATGAGGCCTTTGGTACAAATTAAGATCTACTGTGTGATCTCTGCAGAATAATTTTTCTCCCTAATACATGTATGTGTCGTGCGTTTCCCATTTTCTCAGGTCATATGTTAAATTTAGACCATAATATCGTCAATAGAAACAACTGGCCTTTCTCATCAGTCGGCCTAGGAGCTAAGTGTTAAACTGAGTGGTTTCAAGAATAGCCATTCTTAGGCTTCCCTGGTGGCTCAGGGGTAAAAAAATCCACCTGCCAATGTAGGAGACACAGTTTGCTCCCTGGTCCAGGAAGATCCCACATACCACAGAGTGGCTAGGCCCGTGCACCACAACTTTTGACTCTGCTCTAGAGCCTAGGAACCAATTACTGAGCCCACATGCCCCGACTACTGAAGCCTCATGGGCCTGGAGCCTGTGCTCTACAACAAGAGAAGCCACCACAATGAGAAGCTAGCGCACCGCAGCTAGAGAGTGGCTCCCTGCTCGCCACACCTAGAAAAAGTCCAGAGCAGCAACAAGGACGCAGTACAGCCAAACAAATAAAAATAAACAAATAAATAAATATATTAAAAAAAGAAGAGTAATCATTCTTCTTAGATCTGCAGGTCATTTGGCTTACTGTGGGAATGCCTGGGTATTTTTCAAGGCAAGTAAAGGATACCCTTATCAATAGCTTGAACACTGCTTTATATCTTTCTGAGTGACACAGCAAAGTATCAAAGAAGTGCAGCATTCACAGTCACAGTGTGGGGGGAGAGGAGGGGACTAGGTTCTGAGACTTGGACTACATCAGGGATTCACAGCCTTTCAAAAGTAAGGGACAGTTTACTGACACCTGTTCGTCTGGGTCATAAGGAAAGCAGAAAGTGTAATTAAATTAGTCAGCCTGACTTAGGGGCTTCATTTATGTTCATTTCTAGGAGGATTTGCCTTTCCATGAGGACCATGGAGGGTAATAATTAAATGACTGAAGTGGTTGAGTGGGAGGTTTTATACAGCTCTGTGTGTTGATGAGTTAGTTGGTGGAGAGTAGAGTAAAGACTGCTTTCAGCATTTTCTTCAAGTCATTCCACAGAAATGACTGCCTGCACCAGAAAGAAAATGAGAACTACTAACAATATTTCATTTACATTCATCAAGGAGAATAATTATAGAACCAAAGAAGAAAGCAAACATGGTGCAAATAAATTAAAACATGCTCAAAATAGAACATATGCAGGCAAGAATAATCAAAGTCACTCAGAACCCTGGTACAAGGTTATTTTTCGCTAAAATAGAGACCTGTGTCTTCCATGTGCTATTTGATCTGCCAATGTATCACTCCCATCTCATTTCAGTAGACCTTTCTATACTTATTGTTAGATCTCACCCTGAATATTACTTCTTAGGAAAGTGTCCCCTAACCCTCTAATTCTATTTTAGGTCACCTTGTTAAAAGCTTTTATAGAATTCTGCACTTTACGTTTAAACCATGATTTGATATAAAAATTAAAGCTAGCATGAATTATACTAAAATTGCACTTATAATAATTATATCTGTATCCCTGCTAGATTTTAAATTTCTTACACACACAGAATGTTTTTCCCTTGGTCATTGTTGATTGAGATCCCTGGCACATAGTAAGTGTTTTAATAAATGCTATTTCCTAAATTAATGAGTTAATTCCAACCATTAGGATGAGCTCAAGTTTTCAAATTTTGTGTAGACTTCCTATTTGATAGATTAGCAATATGTGGAAAAATCAATAAAATGTGTTATACACAAAATATCTCCAGCGTGTATATGTAGTGTTGCTGTTGAGAACTGACTCTAAAGAAAGACAACTGGATCCAAATGTTGGCTCTCTTACTATCTCTGGAAAGTTACATTTAAAAAGCCTCATTTCTGTCATTTGCAAAATGAGAATGATTGTGTCTACTTTAAAAGTTTCTTCTGAGGATTAAATGAAATAATAAAGGGTAAATATTAAGCATAGTACCTGGAACATGATATGTTTCCCGTCCTTATTAGGTTATTAATTCAAGTAATTAAAATATAGAAACAGGCAAATCCCCCAGATTTCTTAAGATGGTGGAAAATGTAACTGACCGTGTGTCTAGAAATAAGAATGTAGTTCTAGCTTTCCCACTGAGTTATCATGTAATTTTAGGCAAGTTATAAAATATCCTTGGGACTAAATTTCTTAAAAATGAGAGATCAAAACCATTTTCTTAGAGTTCATGGTGAAAGTCAGAATGCTGTGAATATCCTAAATTTATATAAAGTTGAATGTTTATGTGGCCATATTTTTCTGAACAGAACTATGCATTTTATTAGATTATTAAAGGAGATTGTATCTCAAGTCAGGTTGCTGGAGAGCACTCAGATGGAGATCAGGGTGCAGGAAGTGTACATGGAAGTGCTTGCAGCATTAACACCTGTTGGAGAAAGGAATGGAACAGGTTTGGACAGAGGAAGCAGTCAAAGGCCTTGACCAAACCCTCCTTGGTGGATATTTTGCTAGATTCTGTAAAACAAACATGACCAATATAACAAATGTCACACCTTCAGCATTTCTATAATTTAGAAGAAAGCATGGCAGACACTTCTGGTACTATCTTCCCAGCATCCCTTCCCTTATGAACTGCTCCTTTTTTCATCCCAACCATGCAGTTTACGGGGTAGATGACACACTCTCCCATGCTCTGCCACCTTGCCACTGTTCACTGTTCCTGAGTTGAGTACCTAACTTAAACTCAGGTGGTTTCATTTGAGTAAATTTTTAAGTTTACCTCGGAAAAAATTAACCTCTGGTGATGGGGACCAAAATATGAAACTCAGAATCTGGCCTTGCTTATGACCTCTGTAGGTAAGGAAGTCACGATGCACTTCAAAATGTACCCAATCATGTTACATAATAAAGAATTCAATCTCTAAGAAGTCATAAGGATTCTACAAATGTATGCATCTAACAGAATTTCACATTATATGAAGCAAAAATTGATAGGTGATCCACAATTATAGCTGGAGAATTCAACATTCTCAGTAATTCAGAGTACAAGAAAAGAGAAAATCAATAAGGTTATAGAAGACAGAAACACTATCAACCAACTTGAATTAGTTGACACTTAAGAACACTCTACTTAGCAAAAAAAATAATACACATTCTATTCAAATGTATATACAGCATTCAAGGGAGACTTTGGACTATAAAATAAACCTAAAGAAATTTAAAAGGTTGAAATTATGCCAACTATGTTCTCTGACTATAATGGAATTAAGCTAGAAATACATAGTAGGAAGATAATCTGGAAAATCCATGTATATTTTGCAAAGTAAAAAACTTCATAAGTTAAAAAGGAAGTCACAAGGGAAACTAGAAGACAATTTGAATTAAATGAAAATGATACAATGCATCAAAATCTGTGGGATGAATCTAAAGCATGCTATATGTTCAATTTATAAAATCAAAAGTTTATATTAGAAGAGAAGAAACATTTCAATGTTTCAATCACCTAAAGCCTTAAGAATCTAGAAGAGAAACAAACCTCAAAGCAAACAGAATGAAGGGAAACATAAAGCTAAGTGTAAAAATAAAAAAGCAAGAGGGTAGGGACAATGATACAAAATACCAGTACTTTGAAAAGATCAAATTAATTGATAAATCTCTAAGCAAGGGGGATAAAAGAGAAGACAAAAAAATGACTAATATCAGAAATGAAAGAAAGAGCATCACTGTTGATTCTACAGACCTTAAAAGGAACAGGGGTTATTCCAAACATCTATGCTTGTACATCAGTAACTTAAATGACAGGAACAAGTTAGTTGAAAAACAACTATCAAAAAGCTCATTAAAATAGATAACCTGAATAATCCTGTTATAAATGGTTTCAGTTCTTTTTACTAAACATTTAGGAAAGAAGTAATACCAAGACTACATGAACTCTTCCAGAAAACAGAAGAAAGAACTCAACTCATTTTACCTCAATACCAAAGCCAGACAAAATATTATAAATAAAACTAAAAATTAATATCTCTCATGAAGATGCTAAAATCATGATCAAAATATTAGAGAATTGAGTCCAACAGTATATAAAAAGGATAATACATTATGACTAAGTGGGGTTTATCCTGGAAATGCAAAGCTAGTTCAATATTCAAAGATCAGTGTTACCATATAGCAGATAGTTCTAACAGAGAAAAACATAATATTTATAATAAATGTGAAAAAAAATTTATAAAATTTAATATCCATACATGATTTAAAAGGAGAAGGCAATGGCAACCCACTCCAGTACTCTTGCCTGGAAATCCCATGGATGGAGGACCCTGGTAGGCTGCAGTCTATGGGGTCGCTAAAAGGCACTACTGAGAGACTTCACTTTCACTTTTTACTTTCACACATTGGAGAAGGAAATGGCAACCCACTCCAGTGTTCTTGCCTGGAGAATCCCAGGGACGGGGAAGCCTGGTGGGCTGCCATCTATGGGGTCGCACACAGTCGGACACGACTGAAGCGACTTAGCAGCAGCAGCAGCATGGCTCGGTGGTAAAGAATCTGCCTGCCAGTGCAGAAGACATGGGCTCCATCCTGGGTCTGGAAGACCCCCTGGGGAAGGAAATGGCCACCCATTCCAATATGCTTGCCTGGGAAATCCCATGAATATAGGAGCCTGGCAGACTATAGTCCATGGGGTAACATAAGAGTCAGACATGACTGAGCAACTAAACAATCTCAAACTTAGTAATTGATCACTGAATACTATCCCCCTAACACTGGGGAAGAAAAACAATGATGTTCTGTCATAGTACTGTTCAACATCACACTGGAGGTCCTAGTTAATGCAATAAGCCAAGATCGAGAAATTATTGGTACATGAAATAACATGGATAAAATTCTCAAATATGATTATGTTCAGTTAAGTCAGATTCAAAAGGCTGCATACTGTATGGATTTATATGACAGTCTGGAAAAGGCCAGATTGTGAGGACAGATAATGGATCAGTGGTTGCCAAGAGGCAAATTTACAGGGGGGGATTTGACTATAAAGAGAAATTTTGGAGGGTAATAGAATCATTCTGTACATAAATATGTATGTATATGTATACATAGATATAAACTCATTTATAATGGTATTTATATAACAGTATGTGTTTGCCACAAGTCAGATTGTATACTAAAAAGGACATATTTTCTGTACATAAATTTTACCCCAATACACTTCACAGAGAAAAGAAAACCCCACCCACAGAGAGAAACTGTGATGAGAGTTTTTCTTTGGAACAAAATTGGCATTTTATCTGTGGTTGAAGTGTTTTTCTGAGAATGTATCTAAGTGTATCTCTGTTCTTCTTTGAAGTTTGGTAATTCATGTACTTTATGAATTACATGAGTCACCCAGGATATTTTCAATTTAACCTTCATATTTTTACCCAAGCAAGTTCAAATTAGGTTTCTATCACCTGCAACAGACAGTCTTGAGTAATGCGTGGAACTAGCCACATACACAAGTAATTGTCATATGAGAATGTGTGAAAGTGCTATAATAGAGGTAAAAAGGATATGAGAGCAGAGAGGGGAAAGTGATTAAGTCTGACTGGGAGTTTCAAGGGTGGATAGTAATTGAGTTGGCCTTGAAGCCTTTTTGTAGTTGTAGTGAGGGGAAGCATATCTCATTTTCAGGGAACAGCAGGAGCATATGATTAAACAGACAGATGAATGAAAGTGTATGGTGTCTCTGGGGATAAGAGGTGCAGTGGGGCTGAAATACAGAGACCATGAGACCAGGCAGCTGGTGGAAGATGAACTTGGGAAGGTAGATTTTCCTGTGGGCAAATGTTTGAACTTTATTCTAGAACTCTATAGAGAATAGGGCATGCTCAGATAAGAATTTTTGAAAGATAATTTAAATGCAGTTTGAGAAATTATCAGGGTTATAGATAGATTCAGGAGGCAGTTACTCTAGATTACGTGGCTTGAAGATGTTATAGCAGTTACCACTTACCACTTTCTGTGAGCCAGGCATTGTGCTAAAGTGCTGTAGATACATTGTCTTGTTTAATACTGACAATCACATAATTACTGGAGTGGGTAACCATTCCATTCTACAGGGGAACTTCCCAACCTAGGGATCAAACCCACGTTTCCCACATTGCAGGTAGCTTCTTTACCATCTGAGCCACCAGGGAAGCCCAAGAATACTGGAGTGGGTAGGCCATCCCTTCTCCAGGAGATCTTCCTGGCCCAAAAATCGAACCAAAGTCTCTTGCATTGCAGGGAAATTGTTTACCAGCTGAGCTACCAAGGAAGCCCATCGTATAAAGTAGGTGGTATTATACCAGGATATTAGCCAATGACTTTTCACTTAGTTCATGTGGGTACAGCTGACCCCATTGCCTTTCCCACCTTTCCAGATGTGGGGACCTTAGGGATAGGCACATGTCCCAAGCCATCTAAAGAGCACGTTCTTTTTTCCCTGGCCAGAGCAAATGGTGCATGCATGCTAAGTCACTTCCATTGTGTCTGACTCTGTGCCACCCTATGGACAGTATCTCACCAGGCTTCTCTGTCCATGGGATTTTCCAGGCAAGAATACTGGATTGGGTTGCCATGCCCTCCTCCAGGGGATCTTCCCAACCCAGGGATGGAACCCAAGTCTTACATCTCCTGAATTGGCAGGCAGGTTCTTTACCCCTAGCACCAACTGGGAAGCCCAGCAAATGGTGAGGGATAGGTATATAACTCACTACATTTATTTATATTTGTCCTATGACTTTGGTAGGAATTATCAGTAAGATAAGATTAATTTCATCTGCTTTTGATAAAGTATAGGTGAGAGCCACCTGGAGACATTTGTTAATTTATGTTTATTCTTTAGCCCTGTGTTTCCCAATAGGTTTTCCTTGAACATTAGTCGTAAGAAATGTTCTGTGAAAAAGTGTTCCATTTTACACATTAACGGGGAAAATATGGTGCATTTTATCTCCCTCAGAACATATTAAAGACTCTAGAAATTCTGCAGTAGAGAACTGAATTTAAACTTTGATTACTTCAGCTTTCTCAAAGGTATGCAATGAAAGTACCTTTTTCCCACATTTGTTGATCGTTATCTACAACATTTTGGGAGATACAACTGTAGGTGTTTGCTTGACTACCTGTAGTTATACCATTCAGAGTTTCGGTAGCTGTGCAAAAGGCATAGTTCACATTCTCTTCCATCTTTCTAGGCTGTGTTTCTCAGTCACTCCCTCGAACACTCACAAAGTTGCAGTCTGTGGTCTGAAAACAAGTTATGTAGTGTAAAAGCCAGGGGCTTGTTTTCGTCCATTTGGACTTATGCAATCCTGTATAACACCATCCTGCTGTCTTAAAGAGACCCTGGAAGCCATCACTCAAGAACTGGGGAGAACCTAGTGTCCCATATCTAGTGTCTCATTGTGCCGGAGACTCCTGAAAGTGAAGTCTCTCAGTCGTGTCCGACTCTGCAACTTCATGGACTATACAGTCTATAGAATTCTCCAGGCCAGAATATTAGAGTGGGTACCCACTCTCTTCTCCAGGGGCTCTTCCCGACCCAGGGATCGAACCCAGGTCTTCCGCATTGTGGGCAGACGCTTTAACCTCTGAGCCACCAGGGAAGCCCAAGACTCCTGAAGAAGAGACCTAAACAGATGACTTAAGAAAATGAAGGGACGTTGAATGATAATGGGAAGTAGAAGTAGAATTTGACATTCTTAGCAGCACAGTCAACTGAGGGTTTCATTTATTAAGCTAGATATAAAACAGGCTTAAAGAGTAAGTGAGAAAATGCCCAGCATGCTTGGCATAGTGCAGGGTGTGGTAAATACAGCAATAAAAAGATCCAGCAATTGTTATCTTCATGGAGCATTCTTGCAGCTTCAAGTGACATCTCTGAAAAGCCTCCCATCAACTTATAATTTATCTCAGAACCCTACCGTATAGCGTTTGATGAAGTGATACATAAAATGCAACAAAAGTGAGAAAAGGAAGACCAACATCATTTCTGAAAGAGACAAGCATTTTATAAGGTAGAAATAAAAGCAAATTTATAGGAAAGGTCATCAGTGGGGCATCTGTGACTAACATAGGATCTAAAATAATATGAGTGATAATTAAAAGCACTTCTTTCTGAGGTGTTTCAAATGAAGAAAAACTCTTCTCAGGAAACTTCACAATGTTTTGCTTATGACAAACTGGTGTAATAATAATAAAGACACATTGAAATGGAATTTTTACAATCGTGATTCTGAAACACTTAGCTCTGCTGTGGAAAAAAAATACAATATACATTTATACACCCAAGCTATCTTATTTTAGCACTATTTTGCAAACAATTGAGAAGTTTTAACAATCAATCCAGGTTAAAATTAGCTCAAAACTTATACTCTCTGAATGAATTATGTTGAACATGCTCAGGGAATATAAGATGATTTTAGTCTTTCATTTTGAAACCCTACCACTGGTGTTTTTCATCTTGCTTAGCAGCTTTTTGCCTATAGCAGGGTTGATAATTATAATAGATACTTTTAGAATATATACATGTCTTAGAGGTGATGGTAATTTTGAAGCTGAAACAGTATGGGGGACAGAAAAGACAATGGGCAGTGTTTCAAGAGTAGATATAATCTCTGCTCTGAGAGCTTTTGCAGTGGGTAATAGACATGTACACATCTGAATACAGTTAGGGGTATCATGGAGTGAGAATGGAAACCATCCACACTGCTTATTTTTAGATTGAAATGACTTTATTCTTCACTGCTGTCATCAATACAACATTATCATTTCCATGTAGAAGAGGGAAAACTTTTCCTCTCTCAGTTCTACCCTCCTAGTTTCTCTAGCTGGTGCCCTGTAAATAAGACTGACAAAAGACAGATGAAAAATAAACAGGTTTGTTAGCATGTGCATTGCACAGTGGGGAGCACCAGAGATGGCTAACTCAAAGGGGTGTTTAGAACTTTGACTTATATCATCTTAACAAAAGAATGATGAGTTCTAGAGAAGTGATAAGACAAAAGAAAAGGACTTTGAGGTTCTAGGGGAAGAAAACTGTGGGGATATAAATGTATGGAGGAACTAATGGAAGATAGGGCTAGTTAGTAAAGTTATGTAGATTCCTCTGGCAGATAAGAGTCTCGAGTTCTCTCTGGTGATTAACTTCTGTCCTTCCTGATAGAGAGTTGAGGGGGGACATCTTTACAAATTTATGCCCTGCCTTTAGGAAAATAAGGACAGAGAAAAGAGGGGGATTTTGTTTGTTTTGTATCTGCTTCTTCTCAATTACCTTCAGCTCAAAATGATCCTTATACCAAGGTGCACGTTTTGTGATGATGTATCCTGCTACTATTCAGCAGGATGCTCTTGCCCTAGAAGATAGAAGTTACTAATAATTTTATTGTTCATTCCAGGAACTTCCTAAAAGACCCATCAACCCCTTAGTAGAAAGCATCAAACACAGCTTACACCACAGGACCTCAGAACTCTTCACTGCAAATTACCCGTGTCTGCCAGTCCTAAACCATCATCTAGTTGTCATCACTCAGTTCTAACCCCCTCATCACTGAAAGACCTGCTTTAAACCAGTCTTTTAAGTCTCAGTAAATACCCTAGCTTATCTTTCCCCTCTAAGATACTAGTAAGACTGTCAAGGCAGTGCTCTCCCTTACCAGTGAGCTCTATCTTACTAACAAGTTGTTTTGGTAATATTTCAGACATTTGGGGGAACTACCATTTGAAACGGAGAAGGCAGTGGCAACTCCAGTACTCTTGCCTGGCAAATCCCATGGACAGAGGACCCTGGTGGGCTGTAGTCCATGGGGTCACTAGGAGTCGGACACAACTGAGCCACTTCACTTTCACTTTTCACTTTCATGCATTGGAGAAGGATATGGCAACCAACTCCAGTGTTCTTGCCTGGAGAATCCCAGGGACAGGGGAGCCTGATGGGCTGCTGTCTCTGGGGTTGCACAGAGTCGGACACGACTGAAGTGACTTAGCAGCAGCAGCTGCAGCAGCATTTGAAAATTTTGGAGGCTCAAGGAGATGCTATTGAAATGGGGAATCAATTGTTTTGACTTGAACACAGCTATTTCCTTGTGGTCCGTCAAGCCTCTCTGACCCCACCCTGGGATATGTCTCACATTGGCTTGAAGTTTAGTTTCTTTTCATTAAGCACTCTGAATGCTGAGTTTGTTTTTTCTTTTAGGAATAAGGAATGCTTTTCAGGAATTTTTTTGTTTATCTGATCATATTTGAAAAAACTGGTATCTGTGGTGGAAATCTTATTACCAACAACATTATTTTTTGTCTCTGTGGTTGAAATTTTGTTCTTCCCTCTCTCCTAAGATAGATAATTATTACCAGCTCCTCAGATAGATAGTTATTACTAACTCCTTTACTGCACTGGCTCAGACTGCTAGTGTGATATCCATAGTGGGAATATCAGGGCAGAGCAAAAGCCTGCTGGAGTAAAGAGTTGATGAAGATGCATATGGGTTGATCAGCTTCATCAATGAGTTCTTTGCTCTTCCCTTCCCCTTCCTTGAAGAGAGTGTTTCCTTATGGTGCTGTCCTATAGGTAGAAAGGAGAAAAGTTGAAACCCTTTCCAGGGATGATAGCAAACAGTGGACAAGAGTTGCTGGTTGTGGTGGTAGGGAATGGTAATAACATAACAAATACTGGGTGACTTAAACAACAGAAAGCTATTTCTCATGATTCTAGAGGTTGAGAAGTCTAAGATGTCATCATGGTTGGGCTCTGGTGAGAACTCTTTTCCTGGCTTGCAGGTGACTGCCTTCTCTGTATCCTAATCATGGCATGGAGGATGGGGGCTAGGGTGTGGAGGGAGAGCAAGCTCTCGAGTCTCTTGTTGAAACTGAAGTCACTCAGTCATATCCGACTCTTTGCGAACCCATGGACTGTAGCCTGCCGGGCTCCTGCATCCGTGGGATTTCCCAGGCAAGAGTACTGGAGTGGGTTGCCGTTTTCTAGTCTCTTGTTAAGAGGATATAAATCTCTCATCCTGAGAATGCCACCCTTATGACTTCACCTAAACCTAATTATCTCCCAAAGGTCTCATCTCTAAATACCATCACATTGGGGGTGTTTCAACATATCAATAGCGAGGCACAATTCAGCCTATAGCAGGTGGTAATCAAGAATAATTTCATTCTTCTCCTGGTTTCTCCTTTACCAGTTTATCCCTGAGCCCTCCTCCATATCCCTGGTAACTTCCAATATAGTGATCTCACTGATACGGTTATTAAGCATTAGCTACATAGCCTGGAGCTTTGAAAGCCACAAGCACTAGGAGCCCCGACAAGTTTTGCGGGAAAGGGACGGTGGCAGTAATAAGATCACTTGTGCTGTGTGAATGTTCAGTTGCTCAGTCATGTTTGACTCTTTGGCAGCCTACAGACTGTAGTCCACCAGTCTCCTCTGTCCATGGAGTTTTCCAGGCAGGAATACTGGAGTGGGTTGCCATTTCCTTCTCCAGGGGATCTTCCTGACCCAGGGATTGAACCTGCATCTTCTGCATTGGCAGATGGATTCTTTACCACTGAACCAGTATAACTGATGCTCCTGTTTTGTGCTTGGTTGCTCAGTTGTGTCTGACTCTTTGCAACCCCACGCACTGTAGCCCACCAGGCTCTTCTGTCCATGGGATTATCCAGGCAAGAATACTGGAGAGGTTTGCCATTTCCTTCTCCAGGGGATCTTCCTGACCCAGGGATTGAACCTGGGTCTCCTGCACTGCAGGCAGACTCTTTACCATCTCAGCCACCAGGGAAGCCTTCTGATAACTATAACTGATACCTGAAAGATAAATCAAGGAGGAAAGGACTAGTTTTAAGTGCTTGGAAATGCATGGATAGGCTTAGCTCTGAGAATGAGAAGAATGAAATGTCAGACTTATGTATAAGTTTCAAGGAGTCAGAACTATTGGGAAATAAAGTCATTTTAGGTAACAGATTTGTCTGCTTAAAATTTTATTTAAAATTTAAGGTATCTATTAATATTAAGAAAAGATTTCTAAAATGGATTGCTTTATTTACTGCCTTCTTAATTTAAAAAAGGCTGAATGTTATTTAACCTTTTCTTGATGATTCAAGGTCATCATTGTGCACGTCAGTGATTATTCTATAAAGCAATGATACCCTCAAGGACCATCAAGGTATACTAGGCTGCTCACTTCTACATTACTCTTTCTAGATTGCTGTGATATTTGAGACGACTGAGGATGAGATGGCTGGATGGCATCACGGACTCGATGGACGTGAGTCTGAGTGAACTCCGGGAGCTGGTGATGGACAGGGAGGCCTGGCGTGCTGCAATTCATGGGGTCACAAAGAGTCGGACATGACTGAGCGACTGAACTGAACTGAACTGAACCTCTTAATTGCCTTTAATTTTGCAGGTACCCCACACATACCTTTTCTCACTACTATCCATGTACAGTATATTTGATCAACTAAATCTCCTCCCTAATAAAAATGTGTTGGTTACCATCTGCTGTGGTCTTGGCAACTAGGAAGACAAACTTTAGAATTGTGCACTAAAAGTGATTAGGTTCTGATCATGTTCCAGCTCACAGCATTATTAACAGTGACACTAGCTGCTGCATTTCCCTCATATATACCAACCCCACTCGTATTCCAGTTAGGTAAGAAAAATAAATGACACAGTGCCCCTGATAGGTAAGATGCTGTTGAAACGGGGAAAGCACAGGCAGACTGCATTGTGATTGTCAGTTCATTGGTAACATCGTAGCCCTCCTAGAAGATTAATGCTTGCTTCTCTGTGCAGGGTTTCATGCATCAATTTGAGTAAGAGCCCAGCATCCCTTTGCTTGAATAGTTAGCCTAAGTTTCCATTTTAGTCAGTGATTTTTTAAAAATTGAAGATGAAAATGATGCTTTGTTAGTTCAGTTGCATTCGACACTGTTATTAGCACCTCAATAACAATTCCTCTTCAAGTCACTTCGCTGTTTCCGGAGTATTTGTCCACATACGTTCTCCTGGATTTCACCACCACCTTCTGCAGAACTGCCCCAAACCTGGCGCTGGATCAGGGCCATTAATTTCCCAACAGGCGGGCTATACAGATTCTTTCTTAAGCTCACTGTCTCTGAGATCTTCCCTGAATGTCAATGAGGCAGTCATCACAAGCAAGTGAGGCAACTGTCTTACGCAGAAGTAACAGATACGCTAATTAAAAAATTGCTGAGGAAAAGGGCACAAACCTTGAAAGGCTCCATCAAAAATAAATAAAAATAAAGCAAAATTACTGTGCACACTGGTTTAGAAGCCTCTGAGGAATTCTCCACGAATGAATGAATATCTCACAGCAGCCTGGCTGCATTCTTCAGTATTATTTTAAATAATCTTCAATCTAAGAGTCACAAACAGCAAGGACTATTTATTTGCAGGAAGGAAAGCCGTTTTTACTTTGGAGTATTTTTCAGTTCAGCCTCTGAACCTACACTTCTACAGTGCAGCACGTCTGTTTATCTTATGACTGCCTTCTTCCTGTGTGAAGGACTTTTTTCTCTTTTTTTTTCCTCATTTTAAATCAGTACAAAGAGAGAACAGTACAGTAGCTATGGATCTTACACTAAGGCAGTTTATTGTGTTCAGAAACTCTCATCTGAAGTAGTTATATATACAGTCAGAACGTTTCTTGAGCTCCTGCAATGGTCCAGATGCTGTTCTGGATGGTGGGGTTTCAGCAGTGAACCAGAAATTAACACTGCAGATGGGAAAGGCTGAGAGAGTCTCCTGACCTGTAGTGTATGGATTAATTTATAGACAACATTAGATATGTGATATTATAATAGGCAAGAATCCCAAGAATCAAAGGAGAGCCTGGGAAATGGAAGAGTTTAAGATTTTATTTATTTCACTGAAAACCAGGACTTGCTTCTTGTTTCACCCTGGATTTGCAATAATAAAACTTTAAATGTGGGCTTTAAGATGGTGCTAGGTTGCAGTGAAAAGATGAGAATCAGTAGACTAGGGTGGAACCCCAGATTTGGAAGACTGCATGACTTGGGGCAAAGATTATGGCTTTGGAAGACAGATTTTATTTGTAACCAGGCTCTCTGACTTCCTAACTGGAAATTATTTAAACACTCAGATTTTTGTCTCTTGTCTTCAAAATGAATAATATTCAGTAGAATTAGAATATTAAATGATTTTTATACAAATGGTCTAGTTCTGGCTAATAAATATTAGTTCTTTTTGTTTTTGCTACTAACTAGATGGATGATATGTGTGTATGTGCATTTATCTGTTTACATGTGTGTGACAACTGAAATTGATTTAATAAAAAATAATAAAAAATTCTGGAAAATTTTTAAAAAAATTTTTAGTGTAGACCATTTTTAAAGTCTTAATTGAATTTGTTACGATATTGCTCTTGTTTTATGTACTTTGATTTTTGTTTTTTTTTTTTTTGTCTAAGAACCATGTGGGATCTTAGGTCCCTGACCAGAGATGGAACCCATACCCTTTACATTGGAAGGTGAAGTCCTAACCAGTGGCCCCTTCTTGGAATTTTAATGTTGGCTGAATTCCCTTCCACTGTTATTAGTCTGTGACTGTGGCAGTATACCCTACTATTTACATGTAGTCATCTGTTGTAATATGAACTGAATTGTTTAGGGATGCCATATCAGAATTGATTTGTACCTTAAAAATCCATATANTACATTGGAAGGTGAAGTCCTAACCAGTGGCCCCTTCTTGGAATTTTAATGTTGGCTGAATTCCCTTCCACTGTTATTAGTCTGTGACTGTGGCAGTATACCCTACTATTTACATGTAGTCATCTGTTGTAATATGAACTGAATTGTTTAGGGATGCCATATCAGAATTGATTTGTACCTTAAAAATCCATATAAATTTGTGCTATTTAGGTTGAGTAAAGATGACCCCAGAGGTGCAGTGTGTACTGTTTGGTAAGTTTTTTGTGGTTGTTTTGCTGATGATAAAATGTTCTGCCTAAGATGTGTATTATTCCTCTGGGAAAATAAAAGTGGTCAAAATAAATTTATTCTTCTCAATCAGGATATAAAGATACATAATGTGGTTTTTGTTATGAAATTGAAATCACATGATTTATAATGCAGAAAAGACAAGTGTAAATAACAGCATGGATTGGACTACTAAAAAGTTCAAATTGTTATAAATATTGAATGAATGTTATACTTAAGTTTAAGCCAGGAGGGTGCTTACTCAGTGATTTAAAACATCAGTACCCTAACAGTGTTTATTAGGAATAAAAAGATTTCTCTCGTGCTCTTCCTTTAAAAATGCAAAGTGTGACAATGTCAGCCATCTGTTTATGAGAGATGGAAGCACTTATAGACAGTAGAGTTATATACATAACTGACTCTGTGTGTGTGTGTCTGTGTGTTAGTCACTCAGTCCATACTGTCTGACTCTTTGAGACCCCATGGACTGTAGCCCACCTCTGTCCAAGGGATTCTCTAGGCCACAATATGAGAATAAGAAGCCACTCCCTTCTCCAGGGGATCTTCCCGACCCAAGGAGGGAACCTGTGTCTCATGAATTCCAGTCAGATTCTGTACCTTTTGAACCACTAGAGAAGCCCCTATATACACAGCTATTTTTAAGCAAACCCAAGGTTCAAAAGGGGGCAAATTGGGTTGTCATTTGAGGGGCAGTCCTGAATCAAGGATTCAGAGTAGCATGATGGGAGAGCGGCAGAATGAGGGGGTAATCTATTTGCCTCTCCTTTCACTGACTGGTTATGCCTGATTGAGAAGAGCAGGGTGTTTACAGTAAAGGGTAAGGAGTAGAGATGTATCACTTTAGGTTACAGCAGCACTTCTCTACTTGGCTATATAAAGATAGACTCTGCAGTGATGTTTTAGAGCTGGTTCATTCCAGTTCATGAGAGCAGATTGTTAAATTTGCAGGGATCTTTTAAGTCAGTTGTTATGTAGCCATTATTAGAAATTGAATTACACTCTTGAGAAACCTATATGCAGGTCAGGAAACAACAGTTAGAACTGGACATGGAACAACAGACTGGTTCCAAATAGGAAAAGGAATATGTCAAGGCTGTATATTGTCACCCTGATTGTTTAACTTTTTTGCAGAGTACATCATGAGAAACTCTGGGCTGGAAGAAGCACAAGCTGGAATCAAGATTGTGGGGAGAAATATCAAGAACCTCAAATATGCAGATGACACCACCCACTGGCAGAAAGTGAAGAGGAACTAAAGAGCCTCTTGATGAAAGTGAAAGAGGAGAGTGAAAAAGTTGGCTTAAAGCTCAACATTCAGAAAATTAAGATCATGGCATCCGGTCCCAACACTTCGTGGGAAATAGAGAGGGAAACAGTGGCTGATTTTATTTTCCTGGGCTCCAGAATCTCTGCAGATGGTGACTGCAGCCATGAAATTAAAAGACACTTACTCCTTGGAAGGAAAGTTATGACCAACCTAGATAGCATATTCAAAAACAGAGACATTATTTTGCCAACAAAGGTCTGTCTAGTCAAGGCTATGGTTTTTCCAGTAGTCATGTATTGATGTGAGAGTTGGACTGTGAAGAAAGCTGAGCGCTGAAGAATTGATGCTTTTGAACTCTGATGTTGAAGACTCTTGAGAATCCCTTGGACTGCAAGGAGATCCAACCAGTCCATCCTAAATGAGATCAGTCCTGGGTGTTCATTGGAAGGACTGATGCTAAAGCTGAAACTCCAATACTTTGGCCACCTCATGAGAAGAGTTGACTAATTGGAAAAAGACCCTGATGCTGGGAGGGATAGGGGGCAGGAGGAGAAGGGGATGACAGAGGATGAGATGGCTGGATGGCATCACCAGCTCGATGAACATGAGTTTGGTAAACTCTAGCAGTTGGTGATGGACAGGGAGGCCTGGCATGCTGCAATTCATGGGGTCACAAAGAGTCGGACACAACTGAGCAACTGAACTGAACTGAACATACAATTAAACTGGTAAATTGTATGAACAAAAGCAATAGATATATCTCATCACTTCTTAACTGTTTTACTACATTTTTACTTTATGTTGTTATTGACATCTCCTGTATTAGTATGGTAAAAATATCTTCAAACAGTATGCTGCTGTGTTTCTCTTGAAATTGGCCAGAGTAGTATTCATACAATGGAAATCAGAAAATGCTACAAATCAGGTTTTCTTTTTCCATAAAGCTGGTTTTTAAGTATTTAGCAGTGCACCCCTGTATATGAGGGTGACAGACTCGATTGGACTAAACTTAGAAAAAAAGTACTTCATTAGGAAAGGTTTCAAATATATACAAAAATAGAATAATATTAAGAATACCCATGTACCCATTCCTCCACTTCAATAATTATCAACATTTTGTCTGGAGTATTATAAATCAAATACCAGATATCATAGTTTTCAATCTTAATTCTGCATACATATCTAATGCCTAGGTGTTTAAAAAGATATAAGTATAATTTTATTATGCCACATGACAATAAGAAAAAATTTATGAAATTTTAAAATCTCAGTCTATATTCAGATTCACTGATTGTTTTGAAAATACATTTTGAGAGTTGGTTGGTTTGAATCAGGAACCAAACAAATGAACTGGTCTTTTTAGCAACTAAAAGAGACCAGAGAGCTGTGAGATCTGTCTGACATGTCATTAAAGAGCAGGAAGGGAAGATTTGACAGAACGTAGTTCAAAGTAAGGATTAGAGAAAAATAAAACTGTTTCATGTTTATATCCTACTGAGATCAGACTCTTCAATAAACTGGTTATACAAAAAAGCACACAATATACTCTGTGCTCTTAAAAAGCTCATAGTTTGGGACAGTGGTGATATTTAACTTTTGAGGGGGTTATAGACACCTTTAAGAGATTATGAAAATATCTGCATATGTGTAGCCACACTTGCACACAAAATTATGAATGCTATTTGAAGTATAAACTCATCCTGCAGCCAATGGAAAAAGGGTTAAGACGTAGTATTAAGAAGGCAGATATATTACCATATGCAAAATAGAAAGCCAATTGGCAATTTGCTGTATGACTCAGGGAACTCAACCTGGGGCTCTGTAACAACCTAGAGGGGTGTGAGGGAGGTTCAAGAGGGAGGGAACATAGGTATAGCTATTGCTGATTCATGTTAATGTTTGGCAGTAACCAAAACAATATTGTAGAGCAATTATTCTTCAATTAAAAATAAATTTAATTACTAAAAGAGGGCAGGGAGGAAGACATGTAAATGAATGTTTTACAATCCAACATGATAATATGAGAACCAAACGCGTGCTATGGGAGCCCAGAGCAAAAGAGTGCCTAGTTTCCCTCGGCACTGGGAAATTGATGTTGGACGTAAACTTTGACATTTTGAATAAGAGTTTCTCAATCAGAAAAGGTAACTAAAGCTAACAAGCTAAAGTTGCGGATGGCAAGTGATGGTGCTAAATAGACAGCTTAGCTGGAGGTCAAGAACCACACGGAGCCAAATGAAGGAATCTTGAGTTTTAATTTGCCCCAGTCATTGCAAGATACTGAGAATGATGTGATTATATTTATTTTCATAAAGGAAATGCAGCAACAGTGTTGAGGGAGGAATACCAGGTAGAGAGACTAAACACAGTGAGGTCTAGCAGGTGCTGTTATAATCACTGAAGTAAAATACATCAGTCTGGAATATGGCACAATCAATGAGGTTAGAGAAGACGGAAGAAGATTTTAGAAGGTATTTAAGAGATAGAAGAAAATAGTACATACAAGTAAATGATAAGAAAAAGGAGAAATCTAGGAGAGCAACAATTCTTGTTTTAAGGTTCTGGTAGAGAAAGTCATGCTTTTTACTGAAATAAAGAATACGGTATGCATAGCTGTGGTCAAGGAAAGAGAGGGGACAGAAATAGGCTATTAGTTTGAAGCATGTTGAATCTGAGGCATCTATGGAACAAACAGGAAGGAATTTCCAAAAGGAGAAAAGAGCCATTCTAGGAGTTGGCCTGGGCTTCCGTGGTGGTTCAGTGGTAAAGAATCTGCCTGCAGTGCAAGAGACCTGGGTTTGATCCTTGGGTTGCGAAGATCCCCTGGAGGAGGACATGGTAACTCACTCTAGTATTCTCCACTGGAGAATTCCATGGACAGAGTAGCCTGGTGGGCTGCAGTTCATAGGGTTGCACAGAGTTGGACACAACTGAAGTGACTAAGCAGCAGTAGGACTTGGCCTAATGCTTTAAGTGCAGAATAAGCATGGCCATTTATGCTCAGAGATAGACCACAATTAGTTTTAGGACCCAGTGAACCTTTAGGCCTTCTTCATGGCCAAAATCTTATTCTCCAAAACTTTACCCAAGAAGCACTTAGATTAAAAAATAATTGTTAGTCTCTCCATAGTCTGTCTCTCTTTTTTTCTTAAATCCCATTTTATCTACAAACTGCTGATCTTCCCAAATGCAGATCTGATTAAACCCCTTTCCTGCTTACAACCTTTAAATAGCTCCCCATTGCCCCAGGACAAAGCTCAAACTCTTACCCTCTCTTACTTATGATAATAATGATTAACTTTCAATATGGTTGTTAAATTGTCCAGGGAATCCTTCCTGACCCCCTAGGGACAATTCTCTGAAGCAGAAAGTATTATAATCAATTAATTAGTTAATCAATTTCTACTTAATCCACCCCTTCTACTAGGCAATTTTCAGGAACTGGCTTCATTGAGTGATTTAGAAGAAAGTGCTTACTCTGGAGTAGGATTGAAGGCCTCCTTTGTGCCAGGTACTTTGAAAGGAGTTGAAATGACAGTGATGAGATGATTGAAAAGTAAACTCTAAATTGCTTTGTCTCAGTTATGCATTGTGTCCTCAAGAGATTTAAATTATAAAGTTACTTTTTAAGCATAGGATATGCTCCTGATCATTTCTCCTGGATTGAGTATAGAATTCTCTCTGGTTATAAAACTCTATGTTAGCCAGTTTCTGCTTTATGCTCACTCCCAGTTCTTTAACCTGTCCTCCATTGAATTTCTTATCTGAGAATGAGAAATAAAGAGTCTAAATTAAGAGTTGAAGGTGAGAAAGCAGGCATGGAAACTGGGTGAGAAAAAAATAAACAAACAATGGGTAATTTTTACTTTGGAAAGGCAGCAAGTGAAATAAGCAAAAGAACAGGCTATTTGAGTCACATTAAATTCTGTGCTGTGCTTTGTAAACACATCAAGAGAAAGTGTTGATCTAATGCTGAGCACACTATGAAAATCTGTCAGTCCAAAACTACTTTCTATTTTCAAGGGACTAGAGCTTTGCGTTTCTTGGAAGCATTGATCAGTGTAAGTGCAGGTCGATCAAGTCCTTTGTATTTGCATTTAAATATTAATCAATCACATTTTATTAAAAATTTAAGGCAAGTGTGACAATGGGAAAGCGTATGGGTCTGTGCTTATGACAAAGAAGTCAAGTTGAGATCCATTCAGAAATGGCTTGAGAATTTCATAATGTGTGGCATATTTGGGACCCTTCTGGACAACAGATACTGGTGGTAGTAATGATGAGCTGGGGTTGGGGAAGGACTAATGAACATTTATTGACAATCTCTCATTTGCAAGATGAGAAAGTGCCTTCCATGATGTCTGGACAAATCAACAGCGCATCTAAGCATTCCATTAATCATTACACAAACAATTATAGTAATAATTATCATAATTTATAGTGTTTTGAATAATGCCATTTAAAAATATATACTTTTCTTTTTTACTGTGGTAACATATACATAAAAGAATTTACCATTTTAAACCATTTTTAAGTATACAAAATTGTGACATGAAGTACATTTACATTGTTCTGCAAACATCACCAAAATTTACCTCTAGAACTTTTACATCTTCCCAAACTGAAATTTCATATCTGTTACACAATAACTCTCCATTGCCCCCTCCCCTGAGCCCCTGCTATCTCTTCCATCTCTATGAATTGGACCACACCAGGTATCTCATATGTGTGGAATTATGTAATATTTGTTCTGTTGTGACTAGCTGATTTCACTCATCATAATGTCCTCAAGATTCACCTATATTGTAGCCTGCGTCAGAATGTCCTTCCTTTTTAAGGCTGAATAATATTTCACTGTATGTATGTACCAAATACACTTTGTTTATCAACACACTTTGGTTGCTTCCATCTTTTGACTCTTGTGAATAATGTTGTTATGAACATGGGTGTACAAATGAATGTTCAAATCCCTGCTTTCAGTGCTTTGGGGTATATACCCAGAAGTGAAATTGGTTGATCACGTGGTAATGCTATATTTAATTATTTGAGAAACTACCATTCACAGTGGCTGTAACATTTATATTCCAATCAGCAATGCACAAATGTTCCTCAAAATTTTATGTAACTGAAAATTAGGAGGAGAAGTATTGTAGAATGTTTGAAAGGAAAGCTGGGTTATGAAAAGGTAAATGGAAGAAAGTTCCCTTGTCTTGCTCTTCATTTTTAATTCTCTTAACCAGAAGAATTTCGCAACTGGTGAGCCTCAGTGAAGTTTCAGGTATGTTCTGATGCTGGTCCTCTAAACTCTGATGCAGAGACTTAGTAGACTGGGGGGGAGGCGGTTTGGGACATCAGGCAGGGCCTGGGGCTAACAGCCTGCTGTTTGGAACAGCTTTCCTCATTTTTCACCCCAGTGTGCCTAACAAATGTCATCATTTTCTGTGTAGGCTAGTATATGAAAAAGTTTAGGAGGCACTAGGGATAAATCCAGGATTAAAATTGGGAAGGGATGTAAAGTATAAAATATCTGTTCAACATTAGTGTTTATTGAGCACCTTCTCTATTCCAGTGCCTGGGTCAGAATGTGAGGATACTGTGGAGTAATAAAAAAAATTAGAAACATGCTTTCAAAGAGCTCAGTCTTTTGAAGGAGAGGTACAAGTAAATTCGCAATGCAAATAGCTTGTAAAGTGATCTACTGGGGGATAAGCAAACTACAAGGCCTTACATATTTACCACGGCCACCAACCCCCACCCATTCAGATCTTGAGATTTGAAGAGAGACCCCTCTGAACTCCTCTTATTTCCTGTCATGGGAAGCCAAATGTAATACCCACTTCCCGTTTTGTGAGATAGGGATACTCGAGGCCATGTCAGAAGACATACAGACTATATGAATTGAATGCCACTGCTTTTTAAAAAAATTTTTTAATTGATGGATAAAGTGTCAGGACTCCAGAAAATACTTTGCATTACAACAGAAAAAGAATTATAAAAACTCAAAAAAGCCATCCCAAGGACTTCTCTTTAACTGGTCTCCAGGCTGAGTTGGATTCGGATTCTCAGCACCCTGGATTTATGTATTATGAGAACCACAACTGTGTAATAGTGTTGTTTTGTTTTTCAGCTGACTCCCATTTATCTCAAAGTGTCATGGTGGAAGAAATCCTACCTAGAAATATTTGTTGGATAAATAAGTGAGTAGGTAGAAAGAGAGCTACAGCATAATTGGGATCATCTACATGAAGTAGTCAAGATGCTCACAGTAACCTGGAGAAATTGTACTTGGAAATTAGACACTCAGTTCAGTTCAATTCAGTCGCTCAGTCGTGTCCGACTCTTTGTGACCCCATGAATTACAGCACGCCAGGCCTCCTTGTCCATCACCAACTCCCAGTTCACTCAGACTCACGCCCATCGAGTCAGTGATGCCATCCAGNAGTGTCAGGACTCCAGAAAATACTTTGCATTACAACAGAAAAAGAATTATAAAAACTCAAAAAAGCCATCCCAAGGACTTCTCTTTAACTGGTCTCCAGGCTGAGTTGGATTCGGATTCTCAGCACCCTGGATTTATGTATTATGAGAACCACAACTGTGTAATAGTGTTGTTTTGTTTTTCAGCTGACTCCCATTTATCTCAAAGTGTCATGGTGGAAGAAATCCTACCTAGAAATATTTGTTGGATAAATAAGTGAGTAGGTAGAAAGAGAGCTACAGCATAATTGGGATCATCTACATGAAGTAGTCAAGATGCTCACAGTAACCTGGAGAAATTGTACTTGGAAATTAGACACTCAGTTCAGTTCAATTCAGTCGCTCAGTCGTGTCCGACTCTTTGTGACCCCATGAATTACAGCACGCCAGGCCTCCTTGTCCATCACCAACTCCCAGTTCACTCAGACTCACGCCCATCGAGTCAGTGATGCCATCCAGCCCTCTCATCCTCGGTCGTCTCCTTCTCCTCCTGCCCCCAATCCCTCCCAGCATCAGAGTCTTTTCCATATCCACTATTGGGAATTCTGACAAAATGGTGGCATGGTACTATCACAGTTCCTCCACTGCAGCACAGTAATTTTCAAAATGTCCTGTTAGATCTCTTCCCTAAAATCTTCTCCTCCCCACCCCACAAATAATCAGTCTATAACTGAATGTCTACATAGGTTGCAGTTGTCTGAATTCATGATGTTATTGTACAGTTTTTTGTTAAATGTGTATAATGTACAAATGAGACCCAGAAATATTGCCACACTTTATCTAGAGTACTTTTAAGAGATTATTATCATAATTACCACAATCATCTAAATTTTTCATCCAACTTTGATTGCTTATATTAAATATACATTTCATGTTTGATTTGAAGTAGAAGGATGATAGAAACCTCTCATTTTCGCTTTCCCATTTTTAACCAGAAGTAAGATTATTTTTCAAAAGTCAAAAAGAATATCCCAGAGAAATAAGGAAATATGGGATGAGGACTGTGGTAAAAATGCTTTGTAATAAACATTTTGACCTGAAATTTTGTAAAAGCATACACGTCGTGATGGAAGGAGGGTAATATCTTTTTAACTTAGACCATCAGTGTTCCACTCTGGCTGAAATTCTGGGAAATGCTGGAAATTCCCAAAGCAAAGTGCCAGATGTCATTTCTGGACCATGGATACGTGGGCTTGGTTGCTAAGAAGATGCTGCCTTCCCTTCGCCACACTCATCTGATGCCTGAGCAACAGGGAGCTGATGTAAGCAGAGCGGGGATCTAACAATGTCAACTGTGCTGACATCATCCTAGCTGTGTGGAGCTGATGGAAATTCAGAATATCAAACGTCTCATCAAGGGCAATGACCAGGTGTGACTCATTTCCCTGGAGAAATGGGAGAGAGGAAGGGAGAGGGCAGGATTATCTCACACTGGCACACACAAAGCCTTTCAAACTGAGCACTCTGACTGGCTTATTTAAAAGCAGCAAACAGTGTTCTGTATCCCTCATTTTTCTACCGGAAATACTTTATATTCTATTCTTATGTATTTCAGTGTAGAACCAAGCATTTCAACATTATAATATATCAAAATACACATCCCTTAGGATCATTAGTTTCTATTTTATGTAAGCCTGGCTATGAGAACAGTTCATACAAAGGATTTTTGATTTTCTCTGTTTCCCCTTCAGCTATCACCTAGTGAACTGTCGAGGTATCACTGATTTGAAAAGGAGCTGAACAAAAGAGCATGCTATAGAGCGGATGATGTTGCTTTGGGACTGCTAAACGAGTACAGCGCTTCAGTATCCTAGCAGAGTATATTGCTCGGTGCAGGAGGAGGGGATGCACAGTGAATGTTTCTTGGGTGAATAATATGAAAACCCTGTAAGTTTGGGATTGTGGGTGCCAATATACAGGCTCTCACCTACTTTATGGAGTTGATTATTTATAAATTACTTTTAAGGGATAATGAGCAGTGAAATTGGGCAGTGATTACCACTGGTAATTACTGCTATAGTAATCAAAATTTGGTATTGATAAAGGTACTGGTTTCACAAAGTACATTTGGAACCTTTTATTATAATGGTGGGGTTAGGGCAATTAGAAAGGAATGTACAGCAGAGCAGTCAAAAGGCCTTCTTATTCTAAAGATTTAGTGTATATTACCTGGTGGCTCAGACGGTAAAGAATCCTCCTGCAATGCGGGAAACCTGGGTTTGATCCCTGGGTCAGGAAGACCCCCTGGAGTAGAAGAGCATGGCAACCCACTCCAGTATTCTCGCCTGGAGAATCCCCATGGACAGAGGAGCCTGGTGGGTTACAGTCCATGGGGTCACAAAGAGTCAGACATGACTGAGCAACTAAACACAGTAACCCAAGAGGTAGGGTAGGACAATCGAGGGTTATATACTCCCCAAAATAATCCCAACATGTCTTATTACTCTGTGGAATACTAATTTATCTATGTCTTATGTCAGCCATTGCATAAGGAATCAAAGAGCAATAATTATTTGTACCTTGTACTCAATGTTAAATAAAGTACCATTTATTCTTTCATTCACTGTAAATGTTTAGTAAAATGGCATTGCATGATAGACTGTGAAACACATTGGAACAGATGTATATCAGTTGTGATAAGTATAGATTGGACAGAAACAGAATGATTATTATGTTTTAGATCAGTCTAAAGGCTAGTACTTAAACAGTTCAGATGATGTTGGGGGCAATGGGAGGGGAAATTTAACAAAGCAGGAGTGGCTTCCTTAGGATGATTTCTAGAGTAACATAAAGAACTCCAGGTTGTTACGAAGTAAGCTGATAAGAGAGATGAAAGAATGTTAGCAAGTTCCTAAAGGCATCTTTAATGTCTGGAGCAGATGTTGGAAAATGTAGAACAATTTAATATTTCATTTCGTCTCCTTTGAAAGTTATTTTGTAAGGGATTTCTCTCTTTGTCTCCAGTCATAATTCCTAACAGGGAGACTGAGAATCACACAGTGGTTGCTAGTAATGTTTGATGATGATGATGGTGAAGAAGAATTTGTGCATCCTGGACAAGTGATTCTCAGACTGGCTCTGAGCATCCTCTAGAAGGTCCTGGTGGAATGTCTCCATGTTCCTGAAGAGTTGCCATCGAAATATTCCCTGGATCATGACTACTATAAAAATCCGTTCCTGTTTTCTCCATCAGTTTCCAGAAGCACCTACCTGATAGTTGTTACGGGGCCGCTCTGGGGATGACATGATATTCTGCTAGAGGGTAGAAAGGGTGAAAGATGTGAAAGCATTATCCTTGAGACAGAATATTACTTCAGTTGAGAGCATGTGGTTATCACTATTTTATAAATCATGTGGACTAAGGCAAATCTTCTCCCTGTGTACCTTATGGAGAGAAAATAGTATTCCTTATCACCAGTGGACAGAACAACACTGTAGTGT
The DNA here is from genome assembly GCA_006410615.1 of Neotragus moschatus. Taxonomy (NCBI): domain Eukaryota; kingdom Metazoa; phylum Chordata; class Mammalia; order Artiodactyla; family Bovidae; genus Neotragus; species Neotragus moschatus. Next base: position 1,808,684 of record SJYA01000103.1, read on the forward strand.
GTCTCCCCTTGGGGGGCCAACCTTAATACTTAGCCTGAGATGTGAAGGAAAATTTAGAAGCGATAAGGGAACAATTTTTATAACTGCTTAGAAGATTCCTCCCCTTCAATTTGTTTAGAGAATGATTGCATGATTTGTATGATTGGGAATCATGCCTACATTTCTTTTGAAGGAAGGCAATGGTTGTTTCTCTCTTCAGATCATCACATCTAGTAAAGAAAGCCCCTCTACACTTCTGCTACCATCAGGATGCTGAATTAGACAGGATGTAAATGAAGAATATGGAGCTCTTGAAAACTTCTTGAGCTTGAAATGCAGAATAGAGATCAAAACAGTTATAAGCAGTGTGCCCTGTTACTCTGCTGACCACACGGGGTTATGAAACTGTGGTTAGCCCCTTTCTGCTGCTGCTGCTAAGTGGCTTCAGTCGTGTCCGACTCTGTGCGACCCCAGAGACGGCAGCCCACCAGGCTCCCCCGTCCCTGGGACTCTCCAGGCAAGAACACTGGAGTGGGTTGACATTTCCTTCTCCAATGCGTGAAAGTGAAAAGTCAAAGTGAAGTCGCTCAGTCACGTCTGACTTCCAGCGACCCCATGGACTGCAGCCTACCAGGCTCCTCTGTCCATGGGATTTGCCAGGCAAGTGTACTGGAGTGGGGTGCCATTGCCTTCTCCAGCCCTCTTCTAGGTCCTGCTTATTTAACTTCTATGCAGAGTACATCATAAGAAACGCTGGGCTAGAAGAAGCACAAGCTGGAATCAAGATTGCCAGGAGAAATATCAATAACCTCAGATATGCAGATGACACCACCCTTATGGCAGAAAGTGAAGAGGGAAAAAAAAGCCTCTTGATGAAATTGAAAGCGGAAAGTGAAAAAGTTGGCTTAAAGCTCAACATTCAGAAAACTAAGATCATGGCATCCGGTCCCATCACTTCATGGCAAATAGATGGGGGAACAGTGGAAACAGTGACTGACTTTATTTTTCTGGCTCCAAAATCACTGAGGATGGTGACTGCAGCCATGAAATTAAAAGACGCTTACTCCTTGGAAGGAAAGTTATGACCAAGCTAGATAGCATATTCAAAAGCAGAGACATTACTTTGCCAACTAAGGTCCATCTAGTCAAGGTTATGGTTTTTCCAGTAGTCATGTATGGATGTGAGAGTGGGACTGTGAAGAAAGCTGAGTGCCTAAGAATTGATGCTTTTAACCTGTGGTGGTGGAGAAGACTTGAGAGGCCCCTGGACTGCAAGGAGATTCAACCAGTCCATTCTAAAGGTGATCAGTCCTGGATATTCTTTGGAAGGAATGATGTTAAAGCTGAAACTCCAGTACTTTGGCCGCCTCATGCGAAGAGTTAACTCACTGGAAAAGACTCTGATGCTGGGAGGGATTGGGGGCAGGAGGAGAAGGGGACAACAGAGGATGAGATGGCTAGANTCAACCAGTCCATTCTAAAGGTGATCAGTCCTGGATATTCTTTGGAAGGAATGATGTTAAAGCTGAAACTCCAGTACTTTGGCCGCCTCATGCGAAGAGTTAACTCACTGGAAAAGACTCTGATGCTGGGAGGGATTGGGGGCAGGAGGAGAAGGGGACAACAGAGGATGAGATGGCTAGATGGCATCACCGACTCGATGGATGTGAGTTTGACTGAATTCCAGGAGTTGGTGATGGACAGGGAGGCCTGGGATGCTGCAATTCATGGGGTAACAAAGAGTCCGAACTGAACTGAACTGAGGTCCTTTATGAATAATTGTATAATCAGTGATTATTATTAGAGTAAGACTTACTTGTTTATCTTGGAAAACTCTACTAGCTATAAGATTTGGGGAGTGTATATTAAAATAAATGGGAGGTGATTTACTATGTACACACTAAAACTGCTGTCATAAGAGCTCAAAATATAGAAGTTTAAACAAGATAAAGTTTACTTCTCTCTCATGTAGTAGTCCAGAGTGGTAAGGTGGCTCTGTCAATCTCAACTTCAGTCTTTTATCTCTGGGTACAAGAGAGCAGTTCCATTTCTTTTCATCTCCCAAGCAGCCAGTGGAAAGGAGGAAGAAGTCAGGGCAGTGCATGTCCAATTGTTTTAAAAACAAGACCTGAAAAGGACACATATTGCTTCTCATATCCCACTTGTTTGAGTCTATATTATGGACAGATTCACCTGCAAGGAAAGAAAAAGAGGTCTTGAAATACTCTGGTAAAACTGTTGCTATGGAGAGCAGATACTGGAGATAACAAGTAGTTGTCCACATGGCCAGAGGAGATTTGGGTTTGGAGGATGCTGAGAGATATTAAGGGCCTCAGCTATCGTGCTCTTCAAAGTACATTTCTTCACAGCCTGGAGGAATCATTCTATCCTAATGGAGACTGTAGTAGGTTAGTGACTTTCAGTATTCAGAGGAGGAGCACCTATGGGAAGGTGACAATATGTGATGCCCAGAGAAATTGTTTCACCTGGTACTCCTAAGATAATGATTGACAGCATGGCCCTGAGAATCCCTTAGAATGCTTCTTCTCAAGAGAGGCTAAAGAAACCTAAGCTTTATCCAGGGGCTTGGAGCCACAGATTCTTTCTGCTATATGAGCTTCTGTGAAAGGGAAAGGGCAAACCAGTACCTTCAGGGGAAGATATAGTTAGATTTTACGAAAATGACTTGTTAAAAAGGATGGTGAGTTCCACTAGAAAATATTGACTAGAGTCATAGGAACACTAGGTCTTCAGTGATTTGAGATTTTGGAATAAAATCTGAAAAAGATAGTTGATAAAGAAGGTGGTACTAGAAAAGGGTTGGCAGTTACAGGATCCTTTATTTTTGTTGTTTGCTGTTATTTAGTCACTAGTAGTGTCCGACTCTGTTGCTACCCCATGGACTGTAGCCCTGCCAGTTTCCTCTGCCCATGAGATTTCTTTTAAATAAGGCCAAATTAAGTGGAGGCCTGTTGTTAGCTAATGTGACTGGTTCTTAGGAGTTCTACTGTTGCCCAGAAGACTGTTATATATTCTGTATAATTTTAAGACATGTAGGATTTGCCACAATGTCTTAGTTAAAAGCATGCCGGCGTCGGACACGACTGAGCGACTTCACTTTCACTTTTCACTTTCATGCATTGGAGAAGGAAATGGCAACCCACTCCAGTGTTCTTGCCTGGAGAATCCCACGGTGGGGGAGAGTCTGGTGAGCTGATGTCTATGGGGTTGCACAGAGTCGGACATGACTGAAGTGACTTAGCAGCAGCAGAAAGGTCAGATATCTATGGCTATAAACATGAGGCATGGTTGGCCCAGAGTTGGTGATGGTGGTAGTGGTTGGCAGTGCTGGGTATAATATGGAGGGTAAGTTAAGTGTGATACACACAGGACCCACAGATAATCCATAAGATTTTCCTGGTTCAAGTTGTTTATGAGTCAGTGTTCCTCTAAAGGTAAATAAAGGTTTGAGGATGCCTTAATGAGTTTCTAATTACTCTNATGGCTATAAACATGAGGCATGGTTGGCCCAGAGTTGGTGATGGTGGTAGTGGTTGGCAGTGCTGGGTATAATATGGAGGGTAAGTTAAGTGTGATACACACAGGACCCACAGATAATCCATAAGATTTTCCTGGTTCAAGTTGTTTATGAGTCAGTGTTCCTCTAAAGGTAAATAAAAGTTTGAGGATGCCTTAATGAGTTTCTAATTACTCCGAGAATCTATAAAAATCTTATTTAGATTGTCCTATTTAGGTCTCACAAGGTCCTCTAGAATCATCTTAGACTGGCAGAGGTTACTGGGTCACCAGAACTTGTGATAAGTAAGTTCTGACACTGATATGAAAATACATCTCTTCAGCGCAGCCTGTTTCTAATCTGAGCCCTGGTATAGGTTTTGGTCTCAGGGCCTGAGCCAAAACAGTGCCTCTGGCAGTGTACAGTCTCTGCAAAAGGCACAAAGAAGAGGCGTTTCCCCATCTAGTTAGAAACTACTTAATATATGCCTACAAGTGTCTTTGGTGAGGCAATAGTAGACTGGACCCACAAGCCTCCTAGGATTTACGATTATTTGCTCAAGTGTTGTTGGTATATTTTGTACTTTTTGTAGTAAAAGGGTCCTATCAAAATTGCATGCAAATGACTAGGCCTTTATGCTGTTGATAGTATTATGATGATATTTGGCCAAGGGTGATCCAGAGTATTCATATCCAGATCTTTACTGGCCATTATCACCTAGGAAGACTCCATGAAGTAGTTGCATAGAGAAGGCAAATAAAAGTATCATATTGTTGTTATCTGCACTACATCCAAACTCCAGTGCAGAGCTCTGGTGCATTTAGCTGGACTTTTTTAGTTAAGTCCTTTACTTAAGCGTTGTTTATGTTGAACGGCAAAAAGGCCACAAGCTGAAAGGCTTACTTGCTTCATTTTCACTGAGAAGGAGTGAATGGAATCTGTTTGGGATGCTACCAGCAGACACATTGTGTGTCTCAAATCCTTACAGTAATTTCAATGGCATAATGTAAAATAGAACCCAGAGTTTTCGCCATTAGGGTCATCGCCCTGACCAGATCAAGCTTTTCCCCTTCCTTTGAGGAAATGCTGTCTGTGTTGAGTTCTGCACACATGCTTTAAATAACTCATTATTTTCTCAAAAGATCTTTTGCTAATGTTTCATCATTGAGATACTATTTCCCTGATTTGTATTTCAATCTTTTCTTTCTTATTTTACAACATTAATTTTGTTTTAAATCCCCTATCTCCTGAAGCACACCGTTTTCTTGCCTGGGGATATAGTTTTCCATTTGGCACTTCCATTTTGATTGAGGGATCGAACAATAAAGGCTCATCTCTGTACAAAGGACAATTTATTATTTATGTGTATCAGAAAAACGTGTAGCTTTCTGCAGTGTGTGGGAAATGGGGGGAGTGAATATTCAACCCATCTGATTGATAGTTATATTAAAGGTTGTAGTCAGCTAAATAAGTCCCTTTGGGTTGATATGATAAGAGCCTTATGTTTTCTTTGAAATATTATTTCAGTAAATATTCAGTATTTATAATTTATTGCTTGTCCTGCTGTATTTTCCAACTGCTGTCCACCAAAGGATCACAATAGGAATGTTGTTTGTAAAATGTTAATTGTTGAAAATGTGTTTTGAAAAATAACACTTAGGAAAATATATTTTTAAAAATTGTATGCTTCCTGAAACTAAATATTGACATTTAAGGTCTGGGATTATTGCATTGATCTTTCTCCAGTGGCTCTAGAAAAAAATCCCTTCAGGCAGTATTATTTAACATAATTGGGTTTTTTTAGCATATTGAGAGATAAGGAGAAATGTAATCTAGTGTTTCAGTTTGGAACTGGAATGTCATACAGACCAAGGCCAAACTGTGATTTTCTCCACAATTGGGACTGGTATATTTTTCTATATTTCTATATTTCTAATATACTGAAATATTCTTTATTGTTTTCTTTTCTCTTGAATTTCAATCCATCATCAGTATTAGAGGATTCTTTCTAAAAGAAAATAAAATTCCCCCCAAAAAATACACTCTGAAGATTGATAATAATTTCTTTTCTAATGTCTTCAGGTTGCTTTTAACACCCCCCCCCACTTGGTTAGAAGTATTTTAGAAGTTGAAAAGCATAAGTCTGAGCAATATCCAGAAGTAGAGACACTAATTCACTGTTTGAATCAGTGACAGTGACTCAACTATTCTTCTTACCTTCTATTGGATAGTATCAAAATACTAAAAGTAACCCTTTTTATTCACTATCAACATTTATATCCTTTTAGAATTCTTGAGTCCTCAAACTCACATTGAAATATAAGTTGCCGTTACAACATCAAAACAATATTTTAACAAACTATTTTTTGAAGGGAAATAAAATGGACCAATGGAAGTGTCTTCAAAATGATTATGTGATACAGCAGCTTTCACACTTTACAATCCCATATAAATACAAGCACTGGACTTGTACTGGACAAATACATGGACTTCACCATGCACGTTGCTGCCTATTAGCTTTTGGGTATCAGAGTGCACACCATTTTTTCCAGCGGCTTACAAATGTCCTGGAGATAGTCATACCAGAAAGTTCAAATGGAATTCAGTCAAGTCTCAGGTTATGGTTTGACAAAAGCAAAATTCTGATATCTTGCAGGACTTGGCAGCACTGAGTAGAATATCCAGCTTTGATCTCTGCACAGTGTTTGCTCAGTTGAATGGCCACAGATAGTCTGCACATGTGGGTTTAGCCTCCCACGTGGATGCCCTTTAAAGGATATTCTAGGTCTTTCCCCTTAGCTTTGTTTCTATCCATTTCATGTATGATCATGCTCTACCCCACTCTTTCTCCTTCCTGCCAGTCTGTGTACCCCTCATTTAGAGATCCTTCACAGTTTTCTGGGACTTTCTATCTATTGTCTGTCCCATCTTCAGTTTTGTGTAAATCTATACCTTGCCTATTTTTCTAGAGCTTTTCTGCTCTTAACAAATTTTACCTTTTGCAGATCCAAATTCATATGAATCAAAACTATTGTTAAAACTATTGTTTTTGAAGAGGGCTTTAATAAACCATTTAGCAGTTAAAAAAATATATAAGAGATTAATGATTAGCTGAACTTTGTGTATTGCTACTATAAATATTCCAGTTCCCCTTGAGGCTGACCAGGAGAAACTCATCTCCAAAGGAAAGAAAAGCACAAAGAATAATCCAAGTTTCTATTTACTGCCTTCACTATACTTCAGAGTACCTCTAAAGTACAGAGCTACTATACCCAGGCAGGATTAGTGAAAACAGACATTTTGGTGAAATTATTGAATTACAAAGATAAACAGAAATTTTTGCAAACTTTCAGTCAGTTGACTTAAACAAAACAAAACATACACACACAAGCCCCAAACATACAGGACACTCCCATTTATTTAAAAAGGAAAATGATACTAGCATGAAACGTCTCATTTCCAACACTGAAAGCTGGAAAACAATGAAACAATATTGTAACATAGTTTCTTTAAAAAGGAATATGATCTGAATAAAGTAACTAAAATATTTGAAGAAAATTTAGAAACTATTGTATGATCTTGCACCTGTAGGAAACTAAAAAAGAAAACTCAGAAATCATATAGGAAAAAAAGTTATTAAACTACATTAAAAATGTTTGAGTTAATATATTCAGTAAATAAAGTTTAAAAAATAACAAAGAGTTGATTTGAAGAATTATTTGCAACCCAAACAATACTAAAAAGGTAATCTATTTGATTCTACATATTGATTAGAAAAAAGACCTAATAGAAAGATGTACAAAAAATATAAATAACTATGAGAAGAGAAAAATGCACATGGTCTTAAACATTTATTAAAATGCTTTACCATATTAACAGGAAAATAAAAATTAAAGCAACAAGAAGATATTCTTTACCCATCTGATTAGCAAAAACTACAGAGCTGTCAAAGATACAACATAGATTGCTTTGACACTTGGCAAGGTGAAGTTCTATAACTTTGCCATGAAAAATCTAGAAATTTCTATTACAATTTAAAAACATGTCCCAGTCTATGCCCCAACCACTGATGCTGAAGAAGTTGAAGTTGACCAGCTCTATGAAGTGTGTGGATGCACAAGACCTTCTGGAACTAACACCAAAAAAAAAAAAAAAAAGAAGAAGAAGAAGACGTCCTTTATATCATGGGGGATTGGAATGCAAAACTAGAAAGTCAAGAGATACCTGGAATAAAAGGCAAGTTTGGCCTTGGAGTAAAAATGAAGCGGGGAAAAGGCTAACAGAGTTTTGTCAAAAGAACATGTCATAGCAAACATTCTTTTCCAACAACACAAGAGAGAGCTCTACACATGGACATCACCAAATGATCAATACTGAAATCAGGTTGATTATATTTTTCACAGCTAGAGATGGAGGATTTCTATGCAGTCAGCAGCAACAAGACTGGGAGCTGACTGAGGCTCAGATCATTCACTCCTTATAGCAAAATTCAGGCTCAATTGAAGAAAGTAGAGAAAATCACTAGACCATTCAGGTATGACCTAAATCGAATCCCTATGATTATACAGTGGAGGTGAACAGTAGATTCAAGGGATTAGATCTGGTAGACAGAGTGCATGAAGGACTATTCACAGAGGTTTGTAACATTGTACAGGAGGCAGTGATCAAAACCGTTGCCAAGACAAAGAAATGCAAAAAGGCAAAATGGTTGTCTAAGGAGGCCTTTCAAATAGCTGAGAAAAGTAGAGAAGCAAAAGGCAAAGGAGAAAGGGAAAGATATACCCCAACTGAAAGCAGAGTTCCAGAAAATAGCAAGGAGATATAAGAAAGGCTTCTTAAGAGAACAATGCAAAAAAATAGAGGAAAACAATAGAACTGGAAAGACTAGAGGTCTCTTCAGAAAATTAGAGATACCAATGGAATATTTTGTGCCAAGATGGGCACAATAAAGACAGAAACAGTATAAACCTAAAAGAAGCAGAAGAGATTAAGAAGAGGTGGCCAGAATACACAGAGGAACTATACAAAAAAAGTCTTAATGACCCAAATAACCATGATGGTGTGGTTACACACCCAGAACCAGACATCTCAGAGTAAGAAGTCAAGTGGGCCTTAGGAAGCATCTCTATGAACAAAGCTAGTGGAGGTGATGGAATTCCAGTTGAGCTATTTCAAATCCTAAAAGATGATGCCATTAGAGTGCTGCACTCAATATATTAGCAAATTTGGAAAACTCAGCAGTGTCCACAGGACTTGAAAAAGTCAATTTTCATTCCAATCTCAAAGAAGGTCAGTGCCAAAGAATGTTCAAACTACCATACAATTGTGCTCATTTCACATGCTAGCAAGGTAATGCTCAAAATCTTTCAAGCTAGACTTCAGCAGTATGTGAACCAAGAATTTCCAAAGGCACAAGCTGGATTTAGAAGAGGTAGAGGAACCAGAGTTCAAATTGACATGTGTTGGATCATAGAGAAAGCAAAGGAATTCTACCAAAACATCCATTTCTGCTTCATTGACTACTTGAAAGCCTTTAACTGTGTTATTGTTTTTCAGTTGGTAAGTTGTGTCCAACTCTTTTAGACTCCAACTGCAGAAGTCAGGCTTCTCTGTCCTTCACTATCTCCCTGAGGTTGCTCAAACTCATGTCCATTGAGACAGTGATGTCATCCAATCATCTCATCCTCTGTCATCCCCTTATCTTCTTGCCCTCAATCTTTCCCAGCAGCAGGGTCTTTTCAAATGAGTCAATTCTTTGCACCAGGTGGCCAAAATATTGGAGCTTCAGCTTCAACATCTGTCCTTCCAATGAATATTCAGGACTGATTTCCTTTAGGATTGCCTGGTTTGATCTCCTTGCTGTCCAAGGGACTCTCAAGAGTCTTCTCCAGCACCACAGTTCGAGGGTGTCAATTCTTCAGCACTCAGCCTTCGTAATGGTTCAATTCTCACAACTATAAATGACTGTGTGGATCACAACAAACTCTGGAAAATTCTTAAAGAGATGGGAATACCAGACCCCCTTACCTGCATCCTGAGAAACCTGTATGCAGGTCAAGAAGCAANGGTGTCAATTCTTCAGCACTCAGCCTTCGTAATGGTTCAATTCTCACAACTATAAATGACTGTGTGGATCACAACAAACTCTGGAAAATTCTTAAAGAGATGGGAATACCAGACCCCCTTACCTGCATCCTGAGAAACCTGTATGCAGGTCAAGAAGCAACAGTTAGAACCAGACTTAGAACAATGGACTGTTTCAAAATTGGAAAAGGAGTACATCAAGACTGTATATTGTCACCCTGCTTATTTAACTTATATGCAGAGTACATCATGAGAAATGCTGGGCTGGAAGAAGCACAATCTGGAATCAAGATTGCCGGGAGAAATATCAACAACTTCATATATATAGATTATACCACTATGCAGAGTACATNAGATGGCTGGATGGCATCACGGACTCGATGGACATGAGTTTGAGTAAACTCCGGGAATTGGTGATGGACAGGGAGGCCTGGCGTGCTGTGACTCATGGGGTCGCAAATAGTCAGACATGACTGAGCAACTGAACTGAACTGAACTGAATGTCAGAAAACAAAGAGGAATTTAAGAGCTTCTTGATTATGGTGAAAGAGAAGAGTGAAAAGTTGGCTTAAAACTCAACATTCAAAAAACTATGATCATGGCATTTGGTCCCACCACTTCATGGCAAATAGATGGGGAAAAAGTGGAAAGAGTACAGATTTTATTTTCTTGGGTTCCAAAATTACTGCTGATAGTGACTACAACTATGAAACTAAAGACTCTTGCTCCTTGGAAGTAAAGCTATAACAAACCTAGATAGCGTATTAAAAAGCAGAGACATCACTTTGCTGACAAATGTCCATATAGTCAAGGCCATTGTTTTTCCAGTAGTCATATACGGAATTGAGAGTTGGACTAGAAAGAAGGCTGAGCATCGAAGCACTGATGTTTTGAAATTGTGGTGTTGCAATGAGGTACTAGCTAATGCCAGTGAGAATGGCTGTCATCAAAAAGTCTACAATGTGGAGAGGATGTGGAGAAAAGGGAACCCTCTTCCACTGTCGGTGGGAATGCAAACTAGTTCAAACCACTATGGAGAACAGTATGGAAATTCCCTAAAAAACTGGAATTAGAACTGCCATACAACCCAGCAATCCCACTGTTCAGCATACACACTGAGGAAACCAGAATGGAAAGAGACACATATACCCTGATGTTCATTGCTGCACTGTTTAGAATAACTAGGACATAGAAGCAGCCCAGATGTCCATCAGCAGACGAATGGATAAGGAATTTGTGGTACATATACACAGTGGAATATTAGTCAACTATGAAAAAAAACCCTTTTAAGTCAGTTCTATGAGGTGGATGAAACTGGAGCCTGTTACACAGAATGAAGTAAGTCAGAGAAACACCAATACAGTATATTAATGCATATGTATGGAATTTAGAAAGATGGCAATGATGACCCTATATAAAAGACAGCAAAAGAGACACAGATGTAAAGAACAGACTTTTGGAGTATGTGGGAGAAGGTGAGGGTGGTATGATTTGTGAGAATAGCATAGAAACATGTGTATTACCGTATGTAAAATAGATGACCAGTGTGAGTTCAATGCATGAAGCAGGGCACTCAAAGCCAGTGCTCTGGGACAACCCAGAGGGATGGAGTGGGGAGAGAGGCGGGAGGGGGGTTCAGGATTGGGGGACACGTGTACCCGTGGCTGATTGATGTCGATATATGGCAAAAGCCAGTACAATATTGTCAAGTAATTAGCCTCCAATTAAAATAAATGAATTAATTTTAAAAATTGTGGTGTTGGATAAGACTCTTGAGAGTTCCTTGGACGGCAAGGATATCAAACCAGGCAATCCTAAAAGAAATCAGCCCTGAAAATTTTATTGCAAGGACTGATTCTGAGGTTGAAGCTTAAATACTTTGGCCATGGGATGCTAAGGGCAGACTCATTGGAAAAGACCCTTATAATGGGAAAGACTGAGGGCAGGAGGAGAAGGGGGCAATAGAGGATGAGATGGTTGGATGGCATCATTGACTCTATGGACATGAGTTTGAGCAAACTCTGAGAGAGGAGATAATGGACAGGGAAGCTTGGTATGCTGCAGTCCATGGGGTTTCAAAGAGTCAGACCCTACCTAGTGACTGAATGACAACAACAATTCATGACCCAATAACTTCCTAATGAAAATTCATCTTATAGAAATAAAACTAGAATGTAGGCAATATGTACAAGAATGTTTTACTGTGGTGCTATTTGTAGTGATAGAAGTTTCTAGAGAAGATTTGATTTACTATCAATAGAAGGATGATAGAATAAAACTAATGTATAGTTTTGGACAGTTTTTTAAACTTTACCATGAATGAGTTAAGTCCTTTATCTATTGACCTGATAGAATGTCTATAATATACTATTAAGGAACAGTATTCATTGAAGGGTAATATGTAGTGTTTGAAATCCCATTTTTAAAAATAAGAAATGGCAGCCACCACAAAGCATCCTGTATATGTATATTTTTGTTTGCAAAGATACATTTGAGTTTGTGGCAAGATATGTAGAGAATAATAAACTGATTAAGTGGGAATAGAGGAAGGGTGAGGAAAAAGACTTTTTAAACCACTTCTTATATTTATCTTGTATTTATACACTATCAATAAAGCAAAATTAATACATTTTGAAAATATTTATTGTGTTTATTGAATATTTGTATTAAGAATATTAATTGTTGAGAAAGAATCTATTTATTTTGACTTTCTAATATATGATCCAATTTGTGGAAGAATTTTTCTGAATTGTTTAGAGTGACAAAATTCATAATGTCTAATGTCTACTATCTGGGTTCTTATAATTTATCCTATTGATAATGAAAAGCTATTTTAATCAACTTATAACTGTTAGGATATAAACTCCTTGAGGGCAGAGTCTTACAGATTTTCCTATCTTTCTCAGGATTTTGAATAGTGTTTGTGGAAAATAGGTTGAACTATACCTTTCTTTTTTTTTCTTTAATTACTGTATTCCTTCTAAACTTCAACAAATGAGTAAAATGGATTTTATTGCATTTAGAAAATCAACAGTTGCACTATGGATTCAAATATCACAGTTTGATGCAACCAACTTGAACAAAAGGATGCTTCAAATCCCTCTGTGCTGAAGATAAATATACTCAAAGCTTCGAGAGTGTCTCTTGAGGGAATTCAGGATGAAGCAGACTCTCAGCTTTGCTTCACAATTTTAACTATCAAAAGGAGTAAAGTAAGACCATCTTGTGACCAAGTGAGGATTGCTGGGGCCAATCTAAGAGTTCCTTTTAGTCACCAATTTTAAATAAACTTTTACTTTTAATACTTTAAATGATTTTTCTGAAATGTTGTATATAAGGTCAAATCTTAGAAGTATTATGTCCCATATAGCTTAGTGATTCAGAGTGTGGGCTATATATCTAGCCGGCTTGTGTGCAAAACCAGCTCTGCTACCTACCATCTCTTATACCTTGAACAAGTTACATCATCTCTGTGTGCCTCAGTCCCTCTTCTGCAAAATGGGGATAATGAGTTGCTTACATCCTAGGGTTGTTGGGAAGATCTTAGAAGAGTTACTGGCATATAGGAATACTAAAAAATGAGTCACCAATGCGTATCATATGTTTGATAATTAGTACAAATATGCTTAGAGATTATGACTCACAAGTTAGAAACATGCAGAGACTTGGATACTGAAAGTGGTCTTTTACAAATGTCTCACATGCACAGTTCAGGTATTCACATTTTTGAACTCTTCTCTCTTTTAAAAATTATTTCCCATTTTTCTCTTCTTCTCTTCAAACCCAGTGGGAATTCTTTGGACTTTCTTATTCCTGTGATTACAGCTACCATGATGGGATTATGTATTGCTTTGTAACAAATTATCATGAAATTTAGAATCTTCCAAAAAAAAAAGACATATATTATCTCACACAGTTTCTGTGGGCCAGGCATTCTGGAACAGTGTAGTTGGGTGATTCTGGCTTAGGGTGTCTAGGGAGAGTGTGTCAACATGTCGGCTAAGGCTGCGGTTATTTGAAGACTTGACTGGGGTTGGGAGAAACACTGCCATGATGGCTCACTCATGCAGTAGGCAAGTTGGGGCTGGCTGTGAGCAGGAGGCTAGGGTTCCCCACCATGTGACCCATCTATAGGACTGGCTGAGTATTCTTATGACATGGTTTCTCCCTTCCCCAAGAGCAGGTAATGATAAAGAACATAAAGTGAAAGCCACAATATATTTTTTGAAGATTGTATTTGTTTAGAGAAGTTTTAGTTTCACTGGAAAATTGAGAGGAAAATACAGAGATGTCTGCACATACTCCCTGCCCTCACATGAATAGCCTCCCCCATTATCAACATTCCTCACTTGAATGGTGCGTTTGTTACAACTGATGAAACGACATTGCCACATCATAATCACCCAAAGTCCATAGTTTACATTTTGGTCACTCTTAGTTCACAATAGCTTTCATGATTTCACTTTGTAAGTCATATTCTGTCATTTCTGCAGCATCTCATTGATACTCAGTGTGGGAGGGAATTACACAAGGGCATGGATGTTGACTACTACAACATTTCTCATTTCATATATTTATTCACTTAGTATATCATATGTACATTATCTCTTACAGTTAAGGCACTACTAGGCCAGGTGCTGTACTGAGGCATAAAGATGTGTAAGTTGTGAGTTCTGCTCATAAAAGCTTAATATTTGGTGTGGAGAATGAAATCCTCACTTGCCTAGTTGTAGTACAAGGAAGTATGGAATATGTATCAAGGAAGTATTGATATCAGTAAGCTCCTTAGGTGTTCAGAGAAAGAGGAATAAGATCTGGCTGAAGTTTCAGATGAAATGGAGTGTAATCTGGGTCTCTAAGGATAAAACAGAATCACTGTGAGTGGTGATGAGGGAAAGTGCATTTCATGCAGAGTGAAAAATATGAACAGAATCACAGAATTGAGAAAGCAAGCTGAATATAGAGGCCAGCAACAAGGACATTTTAGAGTAAAAGTAAAATTTATGTAGGAAGGTAAAGGGAGAGAAAAGTAGACAAAGGCCAGTTTAACCAAGTCCTTAGATGCTTTGTAAGTTTAAACTTTTAAAATCATGCAGTAAGCAATGGGAGCATATAGAGTTGGGTTTTTTGTTTTGCTTTTTAACTGACAAGTTAAGGACCAACCAGTCCATTCTAAAGGAGATCAGTCCTGGGTGTTCATTGGAAGGACTGATGCTAAAGCTGAAACTCCAATACTTTGGCCACCTCATGTGAAGAGTTAACTCATTCGAAAAGACCCTGATGTTGGGAGGGATTGGGGGTAGGAGAAGAAGGGGATGACACAGGATGAGATGGCTGGATGGCATCACTGACTTGATGGACATGAGTTTGAGTAAACCCTGATTGGTGATGGACAAGGAGGCCTGGTGTGCTGTGATTCATGGAGTCACAAAGAGTCAGACACAACTGAGTGACTAAACTGAACTGAACTGAATATGATTACAGCCATGAAATTAAAAGACACTTACTCCTTGGAAGGAAAGTTATGACCAATCTAGACAGCATATTAAAAAGCAGAGACATTACTTTGTCAGCTAAGGTTTGCCTAGTCAAGGCTGTGGTTTTTCCAGTAGTCATGTACGGATGTGAGAGTTGGACTATAAAGAAAGCTGAGTGCTAAAGAATTGATGCTTTTGAACTGTGGTGTTGGAGAAGATTCTTGAGAGTCCCTTGGACTGCAAGGAAATCCAACCAGTCCATCCTAAAGGAGATCAGTCCTGGGTGTTCATTGGAAGGACTGATGTTGAAGCTGAAACTCCAATACTTTGGCCATCTCATGCAAAGAGCTGACTCATTTGAAAAGGCCCTGATGCTGGTAAAAATTGAGGGCAGGAAGGGAAGGGGATGACAGAGGATGAGATGGTTGGATGGCATCACTGACTCAATGGACATGAGTTTGGGTAAACTCTGGGAGTTGGTGATGGACAGGGAGGCCTGGCATGCTGTGGTTCATCAAGGTTGCAAAGAGTTGGACACGAATGAGTGACTGAACTGAACTGAATGTGATAAAAAGGGTATTTAAGGCTACTTTCCAGGAGGAGTTAGAGATGGAAAGATGGGAGACAGAGGAACTGGTTACGAAGAGCTTACAACAATCCCAAGGAGAGCAGGTAATACAACAAATGCTGTAGTAGGATTATAAAGTAACAGGAGCAATCTTGAAGGGGAAATTTGCAGAATTTAGCAACTAATTGGATACTTCATTTGAGGAATCTTCCCCAACAACTTGGTTTAAAAAGGAAGACGATCAATTTATAATAGGATGGTGACTTTCAAAGGACTAGAAGATCCCCTGATGCTCTTTCCTTTTACNAAATGCTGTAGTAGGATTATAAAGTAACAGGAGCAATCTTGAAGGGGAAATTTGCAGAATTTAGCAACTAATTGGATACTTCATTTGAGGAATCTTCCCCAACAACTTGGTTTAAAAAGGAAGACGATCAATTTATAATAGGATGGTGACTTTCAAAGGACTAGAAGATCCCCTGATGCTCTTTCCTTTTACCCACAGTAAGCCTGAGCATTTCTGGGGAATCCTAGCCCTGAGGTGAGAAAAGAGCATAATGCAGGGCAGGAAAGGGCTAGAATCTCAAGAAATATAGTTAAATTAGTTGGCTAGTCAATTAGTTGGCTTAGTCAATTGGTAGCCGTAAGAGTGGGCAAGGGATGGGAAGGTGAGAGGATTATGGGATGAGAATAATATAGCTGAGGTCACATGTTTGAGATCATATGATGGACACGGTGTCAAGTTTAGGTCTCCATTTCTAGCTGAACTAGCTATTAATTTTCAGGAACTTCAGTTTCCCAATTTTTAATAGGATTTATAATAGAGTCTTGTGAAGTTTCAATAAAATGTTTGACATGTGTAGCTCTTGGCATGATAGTTGGCAAGTAGTAAACACTCTTTAATAAACAATAGGTTTATTGAGATGGTGAACTTTATGCTACTGCAACAGGAGGTTGATATTGTCCCAGGATGTTTTAGACCAGGTCAGTGGAATTGCGGATCTCTTTTGGAATTTGATTAGTCCCTTACTGCATATAGTTGGGTGAGATAAGTGTATTTATATTATCAGAAGGTATCAGGCAAATATCCCAGCATGAATGTTCCAGTGTACCAATACCCTAATATTCATTCTCATTCCCTATGAACTTTTATTCTTGGTCAGCAGTTTTAAGTGTAGTCTTCCTTAAGGGTTAGATGAGTGTTGGCATCCATCCCTCATTAGCAAGTGAGGGCTGGCATCCATCCATTTGTAGGATCCATCCCAATGGGAAGATATATTAAGATGAATTACTTGCTTATAAAAGTATATATAAATAAGAAATATTATTTCTTAGTGACTTATTCTTATTTTTCAATTAGCTAAGATTAAGATTAATAGAAGGAATGCTAGTATTCTTTGGGATGATTTGTAAAATACAGGGATAAGTTTTTCAAGAATCTTTGAGTTGAAAGTGACAATAAATTCAATTCAAGCTGGATTAAGAAGAAGGGGAATTTACTGGTTCAAATAACAGGAATTCCAAGGGAAAATGGCTTCTGGGAAAGATGGATTGAAGAACTGAATAAACAAGAGCTTCTCTTTGGTACTTGTCTCTCCTTATCTCTGGATTAGAACAATTTCTCAGGTAGTCTCTGTATTTTAATGGCAGTATCTTTGCCAGCAGTTTAAGGCTATTAATCTTACGTTTTTAGTCCAGGTTCCATGCATGAGACAGGGTGCTCAGGGCTGGTGCTCTGGGATGACCCTGAGGGATGGGATGGGGGTTGAGGATGGGGAACACATGTACACCCGTGGCTGACTCATGTCAATGTATGGCAGAAACCACTACAATATTTTAAAGTAATTAGCCTCCAATTAAGATAAATAAATTAAATTATTAAAAAAATAAAAATAGAAATCTCAGCAGAGAGAGGGCATTTCTTTTATTGTAGTTCCAGAAAATAGTCTCAGGATTAGCTCAGATTGGTTTTGATATTACGTCATAAGATGCTATCATATCATATCATATCATATCATGGGTGCTCTTCCTGGAGGTAGATGCTGTGGCTAGAGCAAGGTCATGCTGATCACCTTAGCCTACTTCACATGCCTTCACCTTTTACTGGTGGTGGAATCAATTTCACCAAATGTTATGGATTCAAAGTGGGAGGAGGTGTTTCCCAAGGAAAATCAGTATCTAATTAACAGAAGTAGGGGAAGGGATACTCTGAAGGCAAAACCTTCCCACAAAAATTTTCTGTAATTTATGAGTTAAGTTGTAAGTCAAGATTCAGGCATAAAAGCATCAAGAACAGCAGGTGAAAGGGGCTTAATCACGCTCCTCTCTGTAGGTTTTCTGCTTTTTAGCCTGCTAACCCTGTGATAGCACATCCTAGGCAGTCAATCAATACTTGCTGAATTGAGTTGAACCTGATTCAGACTCATGCTTTTGACCAGTGCTGAATGAGTCAGGTCTGTAGCCACAATTCATTTCTATTTAATCTTCAGAACTATTTCAATAGATACATCATACAGAACAGAAGATCAGGGGTTCTAAAAACAAAACTTGCTTTCACGTTTTTTGCAGAGTGACCCTATATTCCTCTCTTCCTGCCCTTCAAGCATCTCAAAGGTTTTCCAAAGAAGGAAAAATGAATGTCTTGAATGACCAGTTTTGTTTAAGAAGCAGCCCTGGTGGAAAGTCGAAAAACTGTGCCAGATGTAGAAAATTAATAGATGGATGGAAAAACTTAAGGTTCCCTAGACGAGACAGAAGAAAGCATCTCTTTCCAAGTGCTCTGGAGGGGCAGCTCAAAGCACTTTAATCTTTGATGAATGTGATTGAACTCTTTCCGCTACTCAAGGAAAAATAGAAGTGCTCACAAGGCTCATCCTGTGCTGGCTCCCTGCCACCATCAACCCTGCTTTCTGAATAATTATTAGGCCTCTAACTTTCTCTGCTTCTACTATTTTAAAATTCCTCTTTCAGACAAGAAAATGTAATAGATGAGACACATGTCTCAAATGGAAACCAGGTATTACAGTAAGCTAGCACTAGAATGAGAGCCAAGGATTTAAGGTGGGATGCTCGTTAGGGGACTTCACACAGCTCTCAGTTTTCAACGTCTGTTCTGTTGTCTCTCACTGCCCGCACTCCAAGAGTGCCTCCTAGCAACACTATCCATACATCTTGGAATAGGTACATGAACAAAGATGTGGTGGTGTTACAGGCCCAGCGATGCTAGGATGAAGACCAATGGACAAAATACGTCTTCTGGATCAATACAAAAAATATTTGCTAGTTAATTAGAAGAACATAACTCTTTCTTAGTACATAGGAAAAGATGAAACAGTTCAACCACGTACGAAGACGGATAAACACCTTAGCACTTCTGTGTTTAAATATTCTCTACCACCTTTAACACATATGGAACTGTTCTGAGGAAAACCAAGAGAAACACACACAAATCAACTAACAAAATGATGGCAGATCCAGGCTAGAGAAGACCTAGAGAAAGATATCCCCAATCACCAGGATCTGTGCCTACCACAAACCTAAGGTATTCTTCCGTCTACTGTAGAATGCTGCTTTTTTGTGTTATCTTGACTGACACTACAATTTCCTAACAATCCATCTATATGCATTCTGAAGGAGCATACAGAAATCCATTAAACATCAGAGTAGGAGGAGTATTTCCAGATGTGTGCACATGCATGTGAGTGTAGGCAAACGTGCTACAGCACGTTCCATCTGGGAAGATGAGCTCCTTAAAGGAATCTAGGTAGCAGCAGACACTGAAACATACAGAAATTTCCATTTCCCATGCATTTGCCGGATTCAGAGAATCAGAGACCAACATAGAAATGTGACAGGTGCTGCCACCTTAGTGGAAACGAGCTGCCCAGGTGAATGACTGCACAGAAATGAGGAATGAGACATTTTAGCCTTGACTTAGAGCTATAAGTCCATGTCTGTGTTTGTCTTCCAATTTTTTTTAATCAGGAAAATATTATATTAAAAACAATCAACTCTCACTGTCTCTATACTTTGTAATTTATGAAGCATATATTCACCTCTTTTGATTCCTGAAATAATCTTGTAAGTTAGGGGTGGTAGATGTTATTATACAAGTGGAGATGGCAAGACCCTGGGAGATGTTTGATGTCTTACTTATTTTAGAAGAAGGGAATGTTATCAAACATACAAGCCCAGTTATCCTTCTGCAAAGTTTCAGACCGAAAAACCAACAACAACAAATACAAAGGGTTATACCAGGGCCCACCAGAAATATTTGGAGCCCAAAACAGAGTGAAGAGTAGCAGATGACTATCTTGTAATTATTGTCTGCATACTAAGGTAAGACAGTGCTGCGGGAAGAATGAACTAGGAAGGAGAAGTGAGGGTAAAATGAAGAAGTTGGAAACGATGGTGTTGTGGAATAGTTTTTGCTGTTGTTATTGGTAGTGCCACTCTGTTTTTAACTTTCAAAATCCATATAGACAAAAAATACTTATTGTTGAATTTTTGATACATTTATTGTTTTTTTGATGTGGAATATTTTTTTAACTATTAAATTTGTTACAATATTGCTTCTGTTTGTGGTTTTTGCGGTGGGCACAAGGCATGTGGGATCTTAGCTCCCCAGGGATTGAGCCTCTACCCTCTGCATTGGAAGGGGAAGTTTTAACCACTGGACCACCGGGGAAGTCCCACTGGCACTCTTCTAGAATAATTATTTGTTGTCTCTCCTGTGGCTTAAAAATAACTAATCTTCCCTGGTGGCTCAGACTGTAAAGCATCTGCCTACAATGTGGGAGATCTGGGTTTGATCTCTGGGTCAGGAAGATCCCCTGGAGAAGGAAATTGCAACCCACTCCAGTACTCTTGCCTGGAAAATCCTAAGGACAGAAGAGCTTGGTAGGTAACAGTCCATGGGGTTACAAAGAGTCGGACACAACTGAGTGACTTCACTTGTTTTCCTCGCTAGCAAGGTACCTCTCCATCCATAATCAGAAACTCCTAAACTTCTCTATTAGTTTTGCTGAAACACCTATAATAAGCTCTCAACAATGTCTGGCCAATTTAAATTGCAAACCCGTGGAGCAGGCACCAGGAATAATGCTCCATTGTTCGCAGCTTACCTTGAGCAGACTTGCGGAATACCAAGCCTTATTCCACTCCCTTTATCCTGCTTGCTTTTGTGCTCTGGTCCCCTTGCTCATCTAGCGCTTTGCACCTTACTGGGAAAGTAAGGCTGTAGCCAAACAGGTGAACATGGAGCTTTATTCAGAGTTTATCTCTTCTAACTCCTTAGTGTCTGATTTCTCTTTCTACAAAGCTTGCAAACTTAGGTCTGAATGTATGCTCTCCTGAAACCAGAAATGTATGAAACTCATCAAGTCAAATCAGTGCTGTCACTGGTATCCACCTCAAACCTCAGGAAACAAATCCAGGCATGATATCTTCAGCTTTTATCTTCCTTTCCTTGCCTGACCTGGATAGTTGCAGATAGGATGCATCTAAAATTGGAGTTTAAGAGGAATATTTTTTCAATGGATTTTTACTGGGCAGGAAATGCTACATCTTAAAGAGTAGCCCTGTGTTCTTACAGCTGGTACAGAAATCTGAAATCATTTAAAACCAGCAAGAAAGATAACCAAAACTGAAGTTTATAAATTCACAAGATAGAAAAAAGAATTGGCAGTTATTTGGATCATGTATTCACTGCAAAGAACCAATTAAAACATAGATAATTCAGGATCTTTTGGACTTAGTGAGCCAACCAACAGCATAAATGGAAAACAAAATATCATTATTTATATTACTTAAAATATATCACTGCAGCTATAACTTCTGAAAAATTGAATGAATACACGAGGACCAAAGTTTTGGTCAGTACAGAATAAACCTTGCAGCTGGCACTCATGGTCCCAGCTTCTTTTCCTGGCAGAGTGCTAAAATGGCACATACAACTTTCATCAGCACTAGCACGTTGCTCATTTAGCATTTAGGAAACACTGAATAGCAATTACCAGTCGAATAGCTGGGAAGCAAAAATGACCTAGTAATCAGAGTAAATATACATTATGCTGTCATATTACAATGTGTAAATATTGGAGAGAAATAGCAGAAGAACATGGACATTCAGAATCTTTCTTCTGAAGGCTTGTATGAGCTCAAGCATGTGGCTCTCCCACATGCTTTTCGGATGATGGCTGTTAAATACGCCGGTTTGGTAAATAGTAGCTCATCCTTATCATTTCCTCACTTAGAGGTATCATGACCAGAAAGGCATTGCCCTGTTTTTTATAAATCCTAAACTTGGCTCCCAATGACCAGGGGACATATGGGGAGATGATAGCAGCTTGGTGGGAATTTAGACATCATACACCTTACACAGCCAATTGCTGTAGCTTCTTATTCCAGTCTGACTCTATGTTAGTATTACAGAACCCTTCTTCCTTTCTGAAGCTTGGAAAATACTAAAAGCTGTCAGTGTCATTTTGCTTATCATCATCTTCCAAGCAAATTAGATGGGGATATTATCAGTGTTAACAAAATGTTGCTAAATTGAGCACCTGGATTAGATGCTATGGTACATAAGGGCACAGAAGAATAGGCAGGATCTTTATTTTAGAAGCTTCTGTGACTACAGTACACTGGGGAGATTAGGATAGCTGGTGGAAGAAGTTCTTGAGCAAGGTTCTAAATAGCAGGCCCACATTGTTTCCCCACTTTTTCTATTAAGGGCTAACAGACTTAGAATAGATCTAATAATGTCTCCACAACTGAAGAGAAAGATGGGTGATGACTGTGGTAAATGTTTGTAGTTTTGGAGGCACCCAGTATTCTTTTTCCATTGCTTAAAGCTTCTTGATACTTCAGGGAATAGAAGGGGGTGGATTCTCTACCTGTGTTGGGTGACACCTTTGTGAGTTGGTAGATTCAGGTGTCTGTCCCATCTCTGTGGATCATGGCCTTCCCTAGAGGTTCCCTCTGCCACATTCTCTTTCTAAGACAGACAAGCAATAAGCATGAACCCTAACTTTTCTGACATCTGACGGATTATTGAAAAAGTAAGAGAGTTCCATAAAAACATCTATTTCTGCTTTCTTGACTATGCCAAAGCTTTACCTGTGTGGATCATCACAAACTGCAGAAAATTCTGAAAGAGATGGGAATATCAGACCACCTGACCTGCCTCTTGAAAAATCTGTATGCAGGTCAAGAAGCAACAGTTAGAACTGGACATGGAACAACAGACTGGTTCCAAATAGGAAAAGGAGTACATCAAAGCTGTATATTGTCACCCTGCTTATTTAACTTATATGCAGAGTACATAATGAGAAACGCTGGGTTAGATGAAGCACAAGCTGGAATCAAGCTTGCCAGGAGAAATCTCAATAACCTCAGAAATGCAGAGGACACCACCCTTATGGCAGAAAGTGAAGAAGAACTAAAGAACCTCTTGGTAAAAGTGAAAAATAAGAGAATGAAAAGTTTGGTTTAAAGCTCAACATTCAGAAAACAAAGATCATGGCATTCTGTCCCATCACTTCATGGGAAATAGATGGGGAAACAGTGGAAACAGTGGCTGACTTTATTTTGGGGGCTCTAAAATCACTGCAGATGGTGACTGCAGCCATGAAATCAAAAGACGCTTACTCCTTGGAAGGAAAGTTATGACCAACCTAGACAGCATATTAAAAAGCAGAGACATTATTTTGCTAACAAAGGTCCATCTAGTCAAGGCTATGGTTTTTTCAGTAGTCATGTATAGATGTGAGAGTTGGACTATAAAGAAAGTTATGCACTGAAGAATTGATGCTTTTGAACTGTGGTGTTAGAGAAGACTTTTGAGAGTCCCTTGGACTGCAAGGAGATCCAACCAGTCCATCCTAAAGGAAATGAGTCCTGAATGTTCATTGGAAGGACTGATGTTGAAGCTGAAATTCCAAAACTTTGGCCACCTGATGCGAAGAGCTGACTCATTTGAAAAGACCCTGATGCTGGGAAAGATTGAAGGTGGGAGGAGAAGCAGACAACAGAGGATGAGATGGTTGGATGGCATCACCAACTCTATGGAGATGAGTCTGTGTAATCTCTGGGAGTTGGTGATGGATAGGGAAGTTGGTGTGCTGAAGTCCACGGGGTAGCAAAGTGTCGGACATGACTGAGCAACTGAACTGACCTGAACTAACTTTGACTAGTCACTCTCTGCTGAGAGACAGGTAAAGAATTCGCTCACTTCAGCAGACATGAGATTTTGCTGAGAGCTTCAGAAACTACCTGCGCTTGATTTTTCTAAGTTGGGTTCTGAGGCCTTCTATTTGGTCATTGTCCATTAACATTCTAATAATAAATTTTTGATCAAACTAGCTAGCTATTAGCTAGTTATTTCTATTACTAGCAATCAAAGAACACTAAATAATTTTTGTTATTTTCACCTAAAATACTGAGAATAACTACTTACAAAAGCAGAGGGTCAGAAAGACCACAAAGTCTGGAGTGAATCTTTGGTAGCAATAGAACCAGTTTGAATACAGAATTATAGCATTCAGATTATCTAAATCAAAAGGGTAATCTTAATATCTTAAAATAGTGCTTCCTCCCTTTTTCTAGGTCCGTCTCTATGTCATCTTGTCACAGCTTGATTAATTAGGATGGTTTGGGCCATCTGTGCCTTCTGGCCCTAATAGACCTATAAACAATAAGACAAAGTTACTTAGAGTGATCTTGATTCAATGTACACCTCAGATACTGTCTATACTCGGTAGGCAAGGTTACAAGGAAAACTGCTCTGACTGTGACCAGATGGAATAGATTCCCTTGTCTATAACTCAGCAGCAGTTAGGAAGCGTTTTATTAATTTTTGAAAAGTCTTTACAGACCCTGAAATCAAAACATTTGTTAACAAGGGTATACAAGTTATTTGTCTTAGCTGCTGTAAGGAAAACAAACAGAAGGTACAGTTTTTGCCCACAGAAAGCACATGACCTTTTTGAAAAGGTTGCCAAATAAACAGACTTGAAAGTTGAGAAAGAAGGTACATCATTTTTTTTTTTTTAAGCCGAAGCACCAGGAAAAGCAGAATTCTATTCAATGTGAATCACTGCTGATTCTTAGCGCCCAGCTGATTTCACAGAATTAACCCAGTCTAGGCTAGGCCTGGACAGTGTCACTGCTTTGTCAGGCCCATTGTTCAGCTGATTTCACTCATTAGATGGCCTCTATGGAGGACAGCTAAATGATTTTAGCTGTAGGGGTGTGTGTGTGTGTGTCTGTGTGTGCATGTATAAGGGAGTGTCAAAGAGTGACTTACCAGTTTTCTGCCTTCCACGACCTTCCTTGACAGCAGAAATGGAAAGCAGAGTGTTATCGCAAAGCAATGTATTTCATAATGTTTTAAATTCTTGTGAGGAGGAAATTTGTGAAAAAAATCAGTGGTGATGCACAAATAATAAACAACTATTTGAACTGAGGCTCAGAGGATGAGCACCTTATCTACTTGTTTTCTCATTGGGCCCAAACATGTCTGAATTCTTTTAGAATGTACTATTTGCTAGAGGTTTAATCTCTGACACTTGCTATGTCTATTCTCACATGGATAAGCCAGGCCAGATTGATTACATTCTCCTGCTCTTATTTGGTTGAATAAGGAAGCAGTAGAAGCAGTATTTACAGGTTCCCATTTTGAGACATGGGCTTCCCATGTGGCTCAGCTGGTAAAGAATCCACCTGGAATGTGGGATACCGGGGTTCAATCCCTGGGCTGGGAAGATCCCCTGAAGAAGGGAAAGGCTACCCAATCCAGTATTCTGGCCTGGAGAATTATACGGACTATATGGTTCATGTGTTTGCAAGAGCTGGACACGACTGAGCGACTTTCACTTCACTATTTGGAGACAGCATGTAAGAGAATTAGGGTTCATTATAATATTTAACCCTTTTACTCACATTATAATAAAATATAGGAGGCAGAAACTAGTCTCCAATTTTTTTTTTTCAAGCAGGAAGAAACTGAGGAACTTTCCAAATATAACTCAATGGCAGAGTCAGAATGGGAAGTCCAGTTTTCTGACCTCAGGCATCTTATTTCACTAGGTCATGTTGCTTCCCTTTGAACATAAAATAAAAATAGCCCAACTTAATCAAACTGTCTGCCAAGTTCCAGTCTACAGGGAACTTTTATTTTTATAGCCAAGAGAAACAAACACTTTAAAGCGGCAATTTTAATGGCAGTATTGGGACAACCTATACTATAGCTTCACAAATGGAGTACAAAGAGCCCATGGGCATATTTACCTATTAAGGGTTGTGTTAGAGAAGGAGAGCAGTCCACAAAGATAAATCTTGAACACTCCACCCAGCTGAGGAAAATCTGTTGTTTAATTCTGAAGCCAAAATATCATTTACAATGATTTCCCTCCTCTACTATTTTCTGCAATATTAGAAAATTATAATTCCTACCAGGCAAGACCTACATCTTGTCCCTGCCTCTCACAGATAAATGTTTTTTGAATGAATTTATGAACAAACAAATGAACAATCTTTAAGTCAAAAATATTTTATATATATTTTCTATTCAAATAGGAAACAATGAGTAGACAAATTGAATCCAACAACAATGTAACAATAGTGTTTACTGAGAGGCAAGTTACTGTACTAGGAGCTCTATGTATATTAGTTTAATCATTGAAACAATTCTATAAACTATGTATTATTGTTAAGAAAGTGAAAGTCGCTCAGTTGTGTCTGACTTTTTGCAACCCCATGGACTATATAGTCCATGGCATTCTGCAGGCCTGGATACTGGAGTGGGTAGCCTTTCCCTTCTCCAGGGGATCTTCCCAACTCAGGGATTGAACCCAGGTCTCCCTAATTGAAGGCAGATTCTTTACCAGATGAGCCACAAGGAAAGCTCAAGAATACTGGAATGAGTAGCCTATCCTTCTCCAGNTACTGGAGTGGGTAGCCTTTCCCTTCTCCAGGGGATCTTCCCAACTCAGGGATTGAACCCAGGTCTCCCTAATTGAAGGCAGATTCTTTACCAGATGAGCCACAAGGAAAGCTCAAGAATACTGGAATGAGTAGCCTATCCTTCTCCAGAGGATATTCCAGACCCAGGAATCGAACTGGGGTCTCCTGCATTGCAGGCTGATTCTTTACCAACTGAGCTATCAGGGAAGCCCTGAATTATTGTTAGCTCTCTCTCTAAAATGAGAGAGGATGAGATCAGTGTGATCAAGTTTGTACTCATTGTCTCACAGCCATTAAGGTAAGGAAGAGGGATTTGAGTCCAAAGCTAGTGCTTCTGTGATTTATTGATACACAAACAGCCATGAAAACTGCCCATTAGAGTATGATTCTCCCAGCAAAAGCCCCCCTAATTGACTAATATGTAGGTGACCCTTAACCTGACTATCCACACCATGGGACAAGGCAGGTTTCTTTTCTAGAGGGACATGAGCTCAATTTCATTTAGAACATGGAGGGGGAAAATGGAAAAATCAACAGTTAAGCAGCTATAGATAATTACAGCATTTCAGAGAAGAAAATCGTAAATGAGAACATTTCTGATGTCACTTATAGTTTCTGGAGAAAGTTTGTTTCCTATTTTCTTGGGTAGACCCAAGTCAGGGCAGCAATGTGATAGCCTCACTCAGAGGTGGGTGCATTATAAAATATAACCTTTTTCTGAGCACCTGTTTACCCTAGACTACAGGTAGCTTGCAACTTTCAGCAACTTTCAGTCCAATGTTCCCTTGACCTTGGAGTCCTTCTAACCTCTCAAAAATAGACTAGAGAGCCTTTCCTCAAGGACTTCCTAATACTTAATCACATTGGCTTAATAAGACACTTTGATATTGCCCACCTTTCTTCTTCAGTTTCCATTCTACATAATCATGAGCAAAAATAACTTGATATTCACAGTGAAAAGAAGGGCCATCTCCATTTCCCTTCTCTCATCACTAGTAAAACTGTGTTCTCTGTACCAAAGTTCAGTTGCTTTGGAGCCTGTATTCACTCTCCTGAGCTCTGAGGGAAGAAAGGGCACATCATAACAGAATATTTTATTTTCACAGAACAAGATACTTGGAAAATAAAAAGATCATTTTGATGTTTGGTATAATTTGGCTTTTAGTTAAGGACATTTTGTTTTGTTTTTGTCTTCTTTGGGTCAATACACAGGAAAACCTATTCTGAAAGTCACCTGTCAACATTATCTGGCCTTAGCAACGCTGATCCAGAACAGAGATCCCAAGAAAATGTCACTGTGTGACATGACATGGTGTGATAAAGGCACCAGGATCAGGAGGTGAAGAGGTACATTGGGACATCTAGGAGGGAAGGTGATGTGAGAGCAATGATGGTCCAATAGATCCTGAGACTAGAGCTGCTTTGTATATATTAAAGTATGATTCTTCTCCAGTGTCCAATCCCTTGTAGAGGCTATACTCTGGATGAAAATCTGGACACGGCCCATTCTTACCATCTTATGTTCAAGAAAGAAAAGAAATAAGATGGCCCTGCAGCTCTCTTGTGACCACTTCCCATGGAGTACCACACATTCCATCATTGATGTAATCCAGAAATATGTGTGACTCTTTCTGCTGCTTCTAACTTGAAAAGTGTGATCCACAAATCTCTAAAGAATTCTGTTCTGTTAAATATTCAATTCAAGAGAGTGTTTGACAGAGGGGAAAAAAAAGGAAATTAGCAGAGGCAGAAAAGAACTGCACAAAAGAAATGAAGCAGTTATGGGAATTTACAAAATAGGAAGGAACTTTTTATATACCAAAGCTTTTACTGGATCTTATTGGAAGAAATGAATCTACCATATCTATTATTAACATTTAACCATTATTTCCATCAATTTCTAGTATTTCAGAAAAGAAGATAATCAGCTTGTGACAGTATTGTTCCCTTATAATTCCTTTTGCTTTATTTTATTTAAAATATTTTAGGGTTAAGTTATTTGGAGAAAGTATCCTGTTTCTTAGTGAGAAGAAAGCCCCACCCATTTTTACATGGTGTGATGATTCTAGTCCAAATGCAATGAGTTTCTGGAAATGGCAAGTGAGACACTTGTTGCCATGGTGATTGTTAATAGTTCTGACTCAGATATAATGTTGCTATAGCAACTGCATCCGAAGCCCTTGGGAGGTGGCGCAGTCTTTTTTATTTTTTTAAGAAAGAGGCCAGGAAGAACCATTTTAGTAGCTTCTTGCTGCACTGCAGTGACGAAGCTTTCAAGGCTATTTCATCCAGATGAAAGATTGCCTTGTTCCTGCACTGATGAAGCAGATATGTTACACTGCAGGATAAATATAGCTTCATATATCTTAGTAGCAAGTACAATATCTGCCTGTTAATGAATTTTAATTTTCTGACTGCAATGGTTTCTAATAACATAGATAGTGTCAAGTGAATATCTTGAAAAACCCTTAAATGCCACTGGCAATACAAGAAAGCCAAAGGGAAGATCCAGTTTGGATGGTCTGAGTTTGATTCTCAGTAGTGCATGTTTATATAACATCTTACACACACCCTGTTCTTAAAACAGTGATTGGCATAAAGGCCCTCAACAAATATTGTGAGTGAAATAATCAATCTGCAAGGCACGGACAGTAGTGTTTATTTTTCCCTAAGACCACTCATATAATTTGGCATCATTCAGGGCCTCTGATACATTCTAGAATTTTAAAAGTGCCCCTTCTGTGTAGCCTTTTTTCCAGTCAGTAGATCAAAGCAAGTCTCTAAAGACTCTGCACTACTGAATCTGGATTTGAAAATGTTGGGATAGTATCACTGACTGGACCCTAAGACTGCCTTTTCCTAGTGTAATCCACTATCAATTGGCCCCTTTCTTTTTGTTTGTTTGTTTGTTTCCTCCGTGGACACTTGAACTATGGTACATTTTCCCTCATCCAATATTAAGCTCCCTGGGGGGCTCAAACAGTGCTCTGTTATCTGTTCATATTTCACAATACCTACATGGTGGCTTCGGATAGTATGAGACCAGTAAAACCAAATTAAATACAACAAAAGGAAATGAAATGTTTTCTCCTACTGCAACTTACCTTTTGATTGGATTCCTTCTTCCTGCCTCTGAAGGTAACAACTAGTTGATATGAGAAAAGCATAGGTGTTAATGCAAATAGTTATGCAAATAGTTGGCATTAATGGGAGCATTGCCTTTTGGGTGAGAAGAGAGGAAGGCCTCTGAATAATTTGAAGAAACATTGAAATTCTCTGTTATCACACACCCTGGAAGCAAGCTGTTTGTTCTGCTCATTTGAGATCTAGACCTGGTTCTGTTTATACAGTAAATATTTGTGGTATAACTGATGATCTTTTTCTGGAATCTATAAGCTTTATACACAAATTGTTGATTCCACAGGATAGTGGGCTGTCTTGGTTTTCTGTCTTCTTGGGGCTCTCTGCACAGCTGGAAACCATAACAGAATGTTGGCTATATGCTAATGAACAATCTAAGGCTTATTAGGTCAGTGCTGAAGACAATTATTCTCTTAAATAAAAATATTTTTGCAATGAACTTACCAGGATGGCTCTTTGTAAGTTTTTCTTTTCCCATGTTGTTAGACTGTACTTTAAATGTTTGAAAGTGCCTGGAACCTATCATTTCCCATCTTGATAGTTCATAACTGCTTCTCCCTTTCTAATCCATTTCTAGATTTTTCAGGGACTTGGTATTAAGCTGCTTTTTCCTTAGTTGAGAACTTTTAAACGTGAATAGAGAATTGACTTGAAGTTTGTTTAATGAGCGTTTTTTTAAAAATGGGGCTTCTTGTGTAAAAGATCACCTGGATAGTGGCTCCTAATTTAAGTTCTGTTGTGTCTTCCTATGAATATGCCTATGAAGATGAGAAAAAGGTATAAATTTGCAGTGACGCTGAAAATGGATGACTGATAATCAACTTATTGTTGGCATCTGAGGGAATGCCCATTCACTACAAGGTGTTTGGATCTAGATTAAAAGACTCAACTGTTGACTTCCCTTTATTATGAATAACTGAAGTACTTAGGAGGACCTTCATCTCTCCTTCCTCACCTTCAGGGTCTGCCCCTTGGTTCACAAAAGCTCTGTTTCATATAAAAACTTGGCAGCTGCCCCTCCATCACTTTTAGGGTAGCCATAATGCTGTCTTCTGCTTTTTCCCTTTCCTTTGTTCCAGATAAAGACCTTTCTCTTTCTTTAATTGTGGTTAAGAATTAAACAATATTAAATTTATCGTCTAAACCATTTTTAAGATTACAATTCAGTAGTGTTAAGCACTTTTGAGAAGAGGAGACTGATAGAGCATTGCATTATAGGCAGTGTGGAAGTAGAGTCTTCACAAGTAAAATACAGTCGAGAAAAGGGACAGAGAGCATGTTGGCTACAGTATACAGGAACACCAACTGTTCGAAGTGTCAGATAACGAGGAAGTGGGCCATTTCAGCTCCTTGTTGTAGAACTCCCTGTTGCAGATATCAATCCAGACCACTTGTATATCAAAGAAGAGGACTCGGCAATACTTAACTATATAGGGACTAGGAGCCAGTATGGTGGCATGAAGAAATATAGCGGAACAAGGAGAGTAAAGTTATTGTGGAAACTCAAAAGAAAAGGCATAACTATGAAAAGAACTTTCCAAGATCCAGAAGGTGATTCTAGAAAACTGACTTTTTAAAAAGAATAGAATACATAAAATCTAGGAAAGGGAAGCAGGAATCTGAAAGCATCACAAGATAGAATGCAAAGGCTAATAGATATCATATAATATTTGTCTAACACTGTGCTCAGCTTTGTGGACTGGTATAAATTACCTGAACCTAAGAAGCTGTTGAATATTAACAGATTAAAGAATATATAGAAATCTAGATGATATGCAATAACCTGTTAATTAAGGGCCAAAGTAAATGATATAGATCGTCTGTGCTCTGGGCAGTCAGGAGGAGACAAGATCAATTTTGGTTGGAATTATCAAAGAGAACTAAAAAGACTTAGCTCAGTAGGAGAGAAGCCAGAACAGAATTCCAGAAAGAGGCAGTGGCATGAGCAGAAGCTCTTATTGGTTTGGGCCAAATGCCATCCTCCTCAAACTGTCCTCAGATAGTCTTATACTCACAATTTTTTTTTTTTTTGGTCAAATGTTTAACATTTTAAAATCTGAAATATTAAAAAGACACCACTTTCTGGTCCATGTCTTTTTATTCATGCTCCTTTTTCACTTTTACATAAGGTTTAATTAACCTATCCATCTCTAGCTTATGAATTTCTTCTCTCAGACAAAACTGTAAAACACCAAACATCTAACATACTAACTTTTTAAACTTCAGTCAGATCCAGAATTTTTCAGGCATTCTCTTCTCACAGTCATGCTGTGTCATAGTCAGGCTGATGATAATCATCCCATTTACAGGCAATAATAACGAAAAGTTAAAGGACTTTCCTTCTATAAAGCAGGAAAATGGTTAGGAGTTAAATCCAGGTTTTTGATTCTTCATCTTATGTTGTCAAAGAGACAACATAAGTGACTGAGGAGCAAGAATAAGAGAAGAGAAAGATGTTGAAAACGAGCAAGTAAAGGTTTTACTTAATTATTTTAAAAGATGGGAGTAGATCTGTGGATGTTTGAAGAAAGAACCCGAGTTTCCTTCCAACCACAGGCATATATACCCCAATTATTTACTCAGCTGCGAAACTAAGAATGTTAGGATTAGAGGGTCATTTTTGAGGAAGAAAGGTTAAGGTACATAAAATATGGGCCTAATGAGAAGGGGAAGTCCATCTGGATAGGAATTGGGACCATCAGGTTCAGCTCTTCACCAGGTTCTGGAAGAGCAGAGTATAAAATGTAAAAATCACTTGATTTAGCATGTGAATACAGTTAAGTAGAAGTGACTAAGAAGCAAAGTGCAAGGAGTGAAAAACCAAAGAAAGGAGGAAAGCTAAGAGGAATGATGCTCCAGGGAAGAGCCTAGTGTCTATAGGGGATATTTCAGATAAGAGAATATCACATACCCAGAATCGTGATGCACGTTTGGTGACAGCTATCTGACAACTGACAGTTAAGGAATCGTACTTACTTTCAATGCAAGATAGTGCATTTCTCTCCGTTTCTTTCCCCAGTGGTTCTGATCATGGTCTATGCAAGGAAAGAGTGGTCATGCTTTATTGACAGTAGAGAGCTATTGTGGGGAAGCAGGATTCTGGAATGACTGGAGGGATAACTGGTGATACGATGTTTTCACATGACAATAAAGTAGCTTCAGTTCAGTTCAGTTCAGTTGCTCAGTCGTGTCCGACTCTTTGCGACCCTATGAATTGCAGCACACCAGGCCTCCCTGTCCATCACCACCTCCCGGAGTTCACTCAGCCGCACATCCATCCAGTCAGTGATGCCATCCAGCCATCTCATCCTCTGTCGTCCCATTCTCTTCCTGCCCCCAATCCTTCCCAGCATCAGAGTCTTTTCCAGTGAGTTAACTCTTCGCATGAGGTGGCCAAAGTACTGGAGTTTCAGCTTTAGCATCAGTCCTTCCAAAGAAATCCCAGGGCTGATCTTCAGAATGGATTGGTTGGATCTCCTTGCAGTCCAAGGGACTCTCAAGAGTCTTCTCCAACACCACAGTTCAAAAGCATCGATTCTTCAGCGCTCAGCCTTCTTCACAGTCCAACTCTCACATCCATACATGACTACTGGAAAAACCATAACCTTGACTAGACAGACTTTTGTTGGCAAAGTAATGTCTCTGCTTTTGGATATGCTATCTAGGTTGGTCATAACTTTTCTTCCAAGGAGTAAGCGTCTTTTAATTTCATGCCTGCAGTCACCATCCACAGTGATTTCGGAGCCCCCCAAAAATAAAGTCTGACACTGTTTCCGCATCTATTTTCCATGAGCGATGGGACCAGATGCCGTGATTTTCATTTTCTGAATG
Source organism: Neotragus moschatus (assembly GCA_006410615.1). Classification (NCBI taxonomy): domain Eukaryota; kingdom Metazoa; phylum Chordata; class Mammalia; order Artiodactyla; family Bovidae; genus Neotragus; species Neotragus moschatus. The sequence continues at coordinate 1,842,243 of SJYA01000103.1, forward strand.
TTGAGCTTTAAGCCAACTTTTTCACTCTCCTCTTTCACTTTCATCAAGGGGCTCTTTAGTTCCTCTTCACTTTCTGCCATAAGGGTGGTGTCATCTGCATATTTGAAGTTATTAATATTTCTCCTGGCAATCTTGATTCCAGCTTGTGCTTCTTCCAGCCTGGCGTTTCTCATGATGTACTCTGTATATAAGTTAAATAAGCAGGGCTACAATATACAGCCTTGACGTACTCCTTTCCCTATTTGGAACCAGTCTGTTTTTCTATGTACAGTTCTAACTGTTGCTTCCTGACCTGATATAGGCTTCTCAAGAGGCAGGTCATGTGGTCTGGTATTCCCATCTCTTTCAGAATTTTCCACAATTTATTGTGATCCATAGGATAGTCAAACTGGTTTAACAGTCTGATGTGTCTTTTGCCAATTTGTGTCTTCTTTATCCTCCATGTACTCTTGTGCACTTGATTTTTAACAATGTTGTTAATTCCAGTGTGTCCTTTCTTCCCAGTTTAAAAGGTTTATGAGAAATCATATGCAGAGATATAAAGGCCAGAGGTCCTAGAAGTGAGTACAAGCATGGTAATGCTTTCTTCACTACCCTTGAAAACTTACAGAGCTGTACTTTGGCGTACTTTCAAGAAAATAGTTAAAAATTAGCATGCATTTTAATTGTGTTTTGTTTTGCCCAGAGAATTAATTACCATTCAGGCTGCAGGCAGTCACATTCCCCACAGTATTTTAAACCTGGAGGAAACCAGGCTGCTGGAAGAGTCTGACTTTTCAGGCTTATCTCATACTCCACCTTGCCTGACCTGTTTGCTGCCAGAAATATAATTCTAAACCCTAGATGCACTTGGTAACCCTCTCATTATTTTAATGTGTTTTGGATATACATAATAAAATATGTGATTTTTCTCCTTTCTTTTCCATTGAATTAACATTAATTGGCAGTCATTGTTTAGTTGTTGGTTCCTTGTCTGCCTTGCAGAATTCTTTCCAGTTTCTAGACCCTCAGCGGAGAAAGTCATTTACCTAACCCATGCATATGGCCTATCTTCTTGAGAATTACTGCCACTGCCTTGGAATTATATTAGTTTTCTAGGGCTGCCATAACAAAGTACCACAAACTGGGTAGTTTAAACAGCAGAAGTTATTGTCTCCTAGTTCTGAAGGCTAAGTTAGTCCAAGGTCAATGTGTCAGCACAGCTGGTTCCTTCTGAGGCTCTGAGGAAGAATCTGCTTTGTACCTCTCTCCTAGCTTCTGGTGGCTTGCTGGCAGTCTTAGTTTGCTTTGGTAGAAGCATCACCCCAATCTCTTTCTTCATCTTCACATGGTGTTCTCTTGGTGGGCATATCTATTTACAAATTTCCCTTTTTAAAAACATAGCAATCAGACTGGATTAGAGTTTAGCTTAGTGGCTTCATTTCAACTTGATTATTGTTTGTAAAAACCCTAACTTCAAATAAGGTCAAGGATTAGGCTTTCAAATCTGAATTTGGGGGGCACAAGATTCTACCTGTAACAAGAGTATAGACTTTCTATAAAAGAAAATACAAGAAGACAAAACATGCTTAAAGAGTTACTTTGGAATGCATTTCTCCTTGGTTTGGCTACTTTATCTGGCCTTTATCTTTCTCTGTTTCTCTTCTTTAATCCTTTCTTGTCCAGGACTCTCCCTTAGAAATCTATTTTCTTTCAATCCTAGTTATCTCTTTTAAAACATTATTTTTCTTTTTCTTTTTCTTTTTTTTTTAAATATTTCTACTTTCTTTTCATTGTGGATACCTGCTTCTGCTCCCTTTATTTAAAAGAAAGGTTAACATCTCTCTGAACCAGTGATTATCAACCAGGGAGGTAAAATACCCTGGGTTGAGTAAATCCCCAGGTTGTGAGATGAGAAATGTGTTCAGATAATTTATTCCTTATAGCTTTGTAAACATCCAATTCTGGCAATGACTTGCCTTTTTAAAATATATGTTTCAGAATAAACCCTTAATAGTCTCCCATTTATCAATATTCTGATATGTTCTCTTGAAGAAGGAAGTAAGAGAAGTTATAGTCAGCTTGCAGGAATTTGTATATAATGAATAGACCACTTTATCTGTGTCCATGGGAGTGTGTCATACATGTGACTCTCATCCATCATCTGTGTCAAGGAAGAAAAAAGGATGAGACCCCAAAAGTTCTTTGATACAAGGTACCTCCCTTGGGGAAGTAGAGAGTAATTTGTTTTCAGTCTAGCAATGTCCTATTTAAGTCTAAATCATATATTTTATATAAATTCTCAGATAAGACAGAGCTAATTTTGTTATAAGTGGCAAAATTTAATTGACTGGCTTTATATTTTGATATTCAGTAAATCTTTGTATGTTAATAAGTTTAAATCTTCTCATCAAATTATAAATATCACTGATCAGATTCTCCGATGAATACCATCAACACTGGGCAGGAAATTGTGAAATCTGATTTTTAACCACAGTGCAGATACTAACAATATACTGTCATTTTGACATACAATTTCTTTATTTGTGAATTATGGTGTTTACATCAATAGCTGCTAATAATTATAAGTTTTAAAGGATAATCTCTTCAAATGTAAAATTATAAATCTCATACTAACATAAAATGAACAAATGTCAAAGACTTTTATTTAACTTATTAATTAATTAGGGAGCCAGTAAGATGCAACAATTAGTCCCCGCCCCCCCAAATTTAAACACACACACAGATATAAATAACAAGAAACAAGTTTAGTAATGGATGCTATCTTGTCAGTATCCACAAGGCAATATTTCAGGACAAAACAAATCATTTGCCTTCCTGTGGACAAGAATCCTTTTGCATTACTGTATTTTATAACTTACAGAGTTGTGAAATACTTCAAAGGCAATGAACGGTACAGGCTTCTTCAAATAAAATAACCTGGAAGGAGGTACTTGACAGGATATTCAGTAATCTATTCTTGTTCATTTTTAAATCTTTAACAATTTTTCTGATATAAATGTTGGAGTCCTTTGTTTCAAATGTTCTATGGAAGCAATCACTAGTCATAGCTCATATGAAAAGAAGAATCACTTTGGTTGAAATGAGTATAGGGGCTTCTGACTAAGCTTCCTCCTTATTTTTTCTCTTGGATTTTTCATTGAGACCCTAACCCAGAGTTTTCAGATATGTATGAATCACAGCTTGGAAACCATAAAAATGATCTCTGTAATTACTGATTTGCCTTATATTCAGTCCCTCCATTTTCCTTTAGTAGTCCCCATGCCCACACATTGCCTATGTTTCTAAATGTTCTCTACTAAACACACACACACACACACACACACACACACACACACACACACACACACACACAGAGGTGTATTAAGTAATGAAAGTATCCCTTTAAGCATCCTTACATATTCTTAAAATTATTCATGACTCCAAAACTATACACGGCTGTAGAATTTTCCATTTCTGAATTTCATAGAATAATTGTAAGTTACTTGAAAGAAAACTTCCCACTTCAGTAAATAACCTTCATCCTAAGAGTCTTAGAGTATTCTTGAAAATAATTTACAAATAAATCAGTTGGATTTTAGGCGATGCCTCCTCTATCATTAATGTATTCAGTTTATTTTCTTAATTTTGCAAATCATGGCCATATTTTTAGATGCCTCTGGGCATATGTACCAAAATATCTTCATAAATTCTGCAATCATGCTTTATTTCAATCAATTCTTCAGTTCTATTTCAAATTATATGGATTGTGAACGTCTGTTGTCATGTGAAGACTGTGAAAGACGTTCTTATAAACAGGACACTGTTTCATCACTACCCATTCTGTCCTAAAATATTTCCCCCTCTATCCTGCTTGTTGACTTTACAGTACTCTGGCTCAATCCTGATCCTGGGCATAACATATGTGGGATTCTTAGTGGCAATGGTAATTTCATTTCTTAGAACCCAGGGTCATTGTTAGTTCAGTTCAGTTCAATTGCTCAGTCGTATCCGATTCTTTGTGACCCCATGAATTGCAGCACGCCAGGCCTGCCTGTCCATCACCAACTCCAGGAGTTCACTCAGACTCACGCCCATTAAGTCAGTGATGCCATCCAGCCATCTCATCCTCTGTCGTCCCCTTCTCCTCCTGCCCCCAATCCCTCCCAACATCAGAGTCTTTTCCAANTGAGGGATTCCTGCCCGCAGTAGTAGATATAATGGTCATCTGAGTTAAATCCACCCATTCCAGTCCATTTTAGTTCGCTGATTCCTAGAATGTTGACGTTCATTCTTGCCATCTCTTGTTTGATCATTGTTAGTAATTCCCATCAAATGATCCACTGTCTTATTGTCCCAGCTCCTTATAGTGAAACTGAGATCCTCAATTAATTTTCTGATTCATGCTACTTGTTCTTGAAAGTATCCTTCATTTCACTGACCTATAATCACCTGTCTATTCAGCTGCTCTCCTAGACTTGACCTTTTTTCAAGATGCCTTTCCATTTCTTTTTCCCTGACTTACCCAAGAATAACTCTGTATGTGCTCTACACTCCTGTGCCATTTTGGCAAGTCATTCCTGTCCTATCCTGTCCTTTAGCTTCCCAAATCTTCACCTGAGCTTCCTTCTATATAACCCCAGAATTGTAAGAGACCAAGATATTAAACTTCACAGTTACCTAGTAAAATACCAAAACTTGTTTTTCTTGCCCTAAAGCTATCATTCGCCCCCAATGCAAAATCCAGCACAGTGATATGGAGTATTTTCATAAGCGATCAATATTTTCTTAAAACAGCATCAAAGAAAATCACTAGTTTAAGTCTGTTAGGTTCACTGAAGAATTTATATTCTTCCTTCCCTCCTCACCTAGTCTCTTGACTAGGGTAGAAGCATAGACCAATGAGAAAACTTGATAAGATAGTTAATTTTGCTAAGTAAAGGACTTAGCAGTCCTTTATTTTATTATTACCCACTCCAGTATTCTTGAGCTTCACTTGTGGCTCAGCTGGTAATGAATCTGCATGCAATATATATGTCAATCCCAGTCTCTCAGTAAGAACTGGGAGTAAGGACTTTCTCAGCTGGTAAAGGACTCTCTAATGGCCCCCCACTTCTTGCCTGGAAAATCCCATGGACGGAGGAGCCTGGTGGGCTTCAGTCCATGAGNTCACTTGTGGCTCAGCTGGTAATGAATCTGCATGCAATATATATGTCAATCCCAGTCTCTCAGTAAGAACTGGGAGTAAGGACTTTCTCAGCTGGTAAAGGACTCTCTAATGGCCCCCCACTTCTTGCCTGGAAAATCCCATGGACGGAGGAGCCTGGTGGGCTTCAGTCCATGAGGTCGCGAAGAGTCGGACATGACTGAGCAACTTCACTTTCACGCATTGGAGAAGGAAATGGCAACCCACTCCATTGTTCTTGCCTGGAGAATCCCAGGGACGGGGGAGCCTGGTGGGCTGCTGTCCCTGGGTCGCACAAAGTCAGACACGACTGAAGCGATTTAGCAGCAGCAAAGGACTCACTCAGCTGGTAAACAATTTGCCTGAAATGTGGGAGACCTTGGTTGGGAAGATTCCCCTGGGGAATGGAAAGGCTATCCACTCCAGTATTCTGGCCTGGAGATTTCCATGGACTGCATAGTCTATGGGGTCGCAAAGAGTCAGACACTTTTAGGACTCTAAATATGTTCAATGTTTTAAAAATCTTATTTTTCATAATATCCTGTAAAGGGAATAATATTACTATCCTCATTTTATTGATGAGAAAAGGCTAAATAATTTGCCAATGTCACCCAAATGATAACTTTTATAACCAGGACTCAAATTCAAGTCTTTCTGACTTCAGAGCTCGCTAAACTCTCCCAGGATAACACACTAATATCACAAAGTATTACTAAATGAGTGGCAACCTTGACTGATTTGCATTTCAAAACATTTACATTCATTTGTGGTAGAAAAGTTCAGAGACAAATCGTTAACCAGAGCGAAATCTCAGAAAAAAGAAAAGCATCAAAAATAGTGGCAAGGGCATAGGTCAAAAGATAAGGAGGCCCAGACTCTAGTCCGAGATCTTGTAGCAGAAGCTCTCAGGTTTTCTGTTTTCTCATTTGTAAAGTCAGACTTTTAAAAAAATTATTAGAGTATAGTTGCTTTACAATGTTATTTTCTGCTGTACAGCAAAGTGAATCAGCCATTTATCCCCTCTTTTTTGCAAAGCAGAAATAGAGAACAAATACATCAACCCCGAGGAAGCAAAGTGGGCCGGTAGGAAGAACTGGAAGACTGGGATTAACATATATATTGCAGGTGGATTCTTTACCAGCTGAGCCACAAAGGAAGCCCAAGAATACTGGAGTGAGTAGCCTATCCCTTCTCCAGCAGATCTTCCCTACCCAGGAATCGTACCCAGTGTCTCCCACATTGTAGGCAGATTCGTTTCAGGCAGATAGCAACTGAGCTATCAGGGAAGCCCTACATATATACACTACTATGCATGAAATAGATAACTAATGAGAACCTCGGAGAAGGCAATGGCATCCCACTCCAGTACTCGTGCCTGGCAAATCCCATGGACAGAGGAGCCTGGAAGTCTGCAGTCCATGGGGTTGCTGAGGGTTGGACACAACTGAGCAACTTCACTTTCAGTTTTCACTTTCATGCACTGGAGAAGTAAATGGCAACCTACTCCAGTGTTCTTGCCTGGAGAATCCCAGGGACGGAGGAGCCTGGTGGGCTGCTGTCTATGGGGTCGCACAGAGTCAGACACGACTGAATCGACTTAGCAGCAGCAGCAGCAGCAATGGGAACCTACTATATAGCATAGAAACTCTACTCAATGCTCTGTGGTGACCTAAGTGGGGAGGAAATCTAAAATGAGACTTTTGTACTAAATAGTCCCTAAGGTTTCTTCCAAAACATAACTATTTACTTCCTGAGGGGGCTGAAAAAATCCACAGACAGTATAATCAGTCTCTGAAGTTGAAAGAGAGCTATGACAGCACTGTACGTGGGTTGGACTTGTCTATAGTGAGATTAATTATGCAAGTCAGTCTGGCTGACCTGTTGGTCTTCTCCTCTCTTGCTCTGTATCAGGACAACTGCTGAGTGAGTCAGTGAGACCAGGCAAGTGTGAAACCAATGCTGCTTCCTAGAAGTGCTGTCATCAGAGTGGTGGGTCAGATCACTGCCTGGAAGGTAGCTGTGCAATCTACCTCAAAGTCAGTCTCTCAGCATGGAAGAACCATTCCAACCTGAAGACACTGGCATGGGCTTGGGTGAAAAAAGGGAGAAGTGTCCATAGCAAATGATGTGTTGTAAGTGAAAACTTATAACTACAAGATGAAATCTGGAAAACATGCTGTACAGTTTCCATGGAATACAGCTCGAGGGAGGAAGGCCTGGATAAGTATTGTTGAGCAACAACAGCAGCAGATAGATCACTGGTATGCGGTAACCACAAGTGAGGGTGTCAGAACATCTGTTACTATGTCTGCCTGGCTGCCCTTTCTGTTGGGAACTGCTCCTCTACCACATCAAGCAAATCTGATGTGGCCATATTTCCTGCCACCCAAGGGCAGGCAAATAACTCAAGGGGGCCAATCAGAGTATCTCATTTCCCAGAGCTCAGATACTGATTGACCAGAAATGGGTACGCGGCCTAAGGAGGGCCATCTAGTGTCTTTTGGGAAGAATTTCCATTGTAACTGGAGAAGAGGAATTTGTTTTGAGTTTATGAGCTATAAAGATCATTGTAAAATGGAAGCAAATGGTGGGCCACACCACCTGGAAAGAGTAAACCAACACGAAGGAAGGAAAGACAAGGGACTTCGCCTAAATACCCAACACCAAATGTGCCTGAAATCAGAAAACACCCAGTATCTTAACTATATGAGCCTCTAAATTCCACCCCCCCAACACACTTTTGTACAGGTTTATTGGGGCACAATTTACATGCAGTAAAACTTAACCCTGTTTAGATGAGTAGTTCTATGAATTTTGATCAATGTATATAAATTATATTATCACTATCACAATCAAGATAGAGATTACTGCTGTCATGCCAGAAAGTTTCATCATACCTCCTACTTTACCCTGGATCTGGCAAGCACTGATGTGTTTTTCTATCCCTATAATTTTGTCTTTTCCCTGCATGCCTGGTCACTTCAGTTGTGTCTGACTCTGCGATCCTGTGGGCTGCAGGCCCCAGGCTCCTCTGTCCATGGGATTCACCTGGTAAGAATCCTGGAGTGGGTTGCCATGCCCTCCCTCCAGGGGGTCTTCCCAACCCAGGGGTTGAACATGGGTCTCCTGCTTTGCAGGTGAATTCTTTACTGACTGAGCCACCAGGGAAGCCCAGAGTATTGCATTGTTCGGATATATCACAGTTTTGTTTATTCATGGATTCACGAGTATATAGACTCTTTCGCTTTTGGTGAATATGAAGAAAGCCACAATAAATAATTGTTTTTCAGGGTTTTATATGGACACGTTTTCATTTTTATTGGGTAAATATACCCAGACATGGGATCGGCTGAGTACTTTGATAAATATATCTCTGATATTATAAGAATTTTCTGAACTATTTCAAAGTGGCTGTACTGTTTCACATTTCAACCAGCAATGAAAATTTCTATTGTTCCTTTCTTACCAGCATTTCATGTTTTTTTTTCCTCTTTTAATTTGAGCATTTCTAGTAGGTATCTCTCATAATTTGTGAAAAATGATGCTAAGTGTCTTTAAAATATGTTTTTCCAGTATTTTATTTATTATGAATAAATTGGACTTCCTGGAATTTTTCTACAGAATCATAATTAAATAACCCTGGTGGTGCTACCCAGGCTATGTGAGGAGCAGCTTGCTTTCAAATCAAAATCAACCATCTTTTCATATGCTGATTTTTCATTCATATCTTTAGTGAAGTATCTGATCAAATCTTTTGCCCATTTTTAATTGTGTTTATTTTCTTATTATTATATAATTAGAATATAGATTCTGGATCCAAGTCCTTCATCAAATTTATGTTTTGCAAATATTTATTCCTAGTCTGTGATTTGTCTTTTCATTTTCTTTGCAATGTTTTTCAAAAAACAAAAGTTTTTTACTTTTGAAGAATTTCAATTTGCCAATTGTTTTATTTTATGGGTTATGTTTCTAGTGTCTTATGTTAAAAAAAAAATTACTAAACCTAAGGCCATGACATTTTTTTCCTAAATTTTCCCCAGACACTTTCTAGTTTTAGATTTTCCATATAGAATTATGATCAGTTTGGGTTTAATTCTTGCATATAGTGTTCCTCCCTTTTAAAGCTGACTTAATTTGAGTTTTTGCCTGTGATGTCTGCAGTCTTGACTACTATAAATGGAGTTGTTCACAAATGTTGAATGAGAAGTATTTTAAGGAATTATTTAGTGGAAGAATAAAGGTGTGAGAATAGCAATTAATTTTATAAAAATAAAGAGATTTGGGCTCTAGGTATTAAAACATACAATAAACCACAAAAATTAAACCAGTATGGTGCTGGTATAGGAAATGGTGGGCAAAACAGACAACCTAGACATAGGCCAGCATATATGATTTCATCAGTATAAAATTTTTTCCCAGTAAGTAGTGCAGATAAAATTAGTTTTAAAAATGTAAGTTATATTCTTACATTCATGATTTAAAAGTAACACATGGGGTTTTAAAAGTATCTTGGATATTAATTTCTCATTTTGATATTAATTTCTAATTTAAATGCTTTCTTCTCTGCAATCATCCCCTGTGTTTTCTTAGTCTTCTAACTTTATTGAGGCTTTCAATGGCTAAGTCAAAGATCTCTTGATAAATGTCACATTGCACTTGAAAATATGTGGGTTATTTTCAAATATCTTTTCATATTGATTTCTAACATAATTCCATAGTGATAAAGGAACAGATTCTATAATTTCAATACCTTTAGACCATGAAAATTTTGCACTTGTTTTATGCCCCTAGATATGTTCCAGTGTCTCCTAGTTTATAGTCTATGGGAACTTGAATTTGTATCCTACCATTGTGTGAAAATTGTATAAATCTTAATTATGTTGAATTGGCTTATGGTACTTTTCAGGTCTACTATATCCTTCTACTTTTCTGTATATTTATTATATTGAATTTTGAAAGTTTGATATTGAAAACTCCAACTGAATATCTTATCTACTTAAAAAAACTGTAATATATAATAGAATTATGTGTAACTTTGTTCTGTATTTTCCAAGTCTCCTGGTAAATGTGTTATCATACTTTCACAATTTAAAAAATAAAGAAGAGAAAAAAATGAATTATAGTCTTAAGTAATATCAAAATTCCAGGTGCATTAGAATGAAATATGAAATATTAAAACATCTAGAGGAAAAACTTCTGAAATGGCAATTCAGAATTGACATCTTGGTTTTTTTCAAAAATCTGTATTTCATTTCATTATACTCAGGTCACACAAGAATCTAGATTATATCGATCTTTTATGCTGAATATGTGAGCACTCTCTTTTGATGCATAATTTTATTAATTTTCATCTATCACTCTCAAAAGTATGGGTATTCAGGCAATATTTGTGAAAATATTTTTCTCACCAAATTAAATATTGCTTCTAATATATTCCAGCGGGAATGTTTTATAGTTAACTCTGTGGGTGTGGGGTCTGGAGGCAAAGTCGAGGGCCTGAATCGACTGCAGTGTTTCTGTGAGGTGAAGCCACATTTTTCTTGTCTTCATAGATGCTTCAGCCTGGGGGATCAGTGTTTACCTTGATTTAATGTCTCATCAGAAGCATGACATCTGCAGCAGTCTGGCTGCAGCAGGATTAAATGAAGCATGGCCGTTTCTTCAAGAGGGACTTAGCCCTAGAGGGGAGGGGCAGGAGATGAAGAGAGAACAAAAAAACTTATTGAACTACAGAGTGAGAAGGAATGATTCAACCCCCTTCACCACAGCCACAATGTAGGCGCAGAAAAAGAGCTTGGTACTCAAGAAATCTAGGAGTTAAACTCAAGTAAGAGGCTTCAGACTTTTAGGGAAGCTGCTCTGGGAGTTCAGGGAGGGGCTCAGCTGCTCTTGGACCACTCCTGCCCCTACACCACACCATTCTGCCTTTAAGGGAGAAAAAAAGGGGGATTATTTTCAGTGTTTGGAAATTGACTCCAGAGCCCTATGAGGACAAATTTTGTCAGAGGAACATATTACTTCTCCCAGAAGCAAGCAAGTGAGTATAAAAAATGCTAAACTAGGGCAAGGTGAAGTTCAGTCCACCCTAAATTCTGCCTCTGGCAGAGGATTAGGGAAGGGCTGTGGGAACTGAGCATTATGGGGTTCTTTTTGCACCCCCAACCCCAAATCTTCTGAGTTCCTCCACTGAATCATTAAGGATCTGGTGCTCATAAAATCATTTAAGTGTTTCTTATAACTGTTATATTTTTACTATTTTAATGAGATAACGAGTACTTTAAATTCACTCACTGTTGTGTAAAGTAGTACTCCTAATTTGTCCTAAAGTTAACCACTTTGAGTTTTAGTGAGTGGATCTATATTCATACATAGCAGAGTGTTAGGATTCTCACATTCATTCTCTCCATCTTTGTCTTGACTTCATAGGCTTCTATTCAGTTCAGTTCAGTCGCTCAGTCGTGTCCAACTCTTTGGGACCTCATGGACTGCAGCAGGCCAGGCCACCCTGTCCATCTTCAACTCCCTGAGTTTACTCAGACTCATGTCCATCGAGTCGGTGATGCCATCCAACCATCTCATCCTCTGTCATCCCCTTCTCCTCTGACTTTCAATCTTTCCCAGCTTCAAGGTCTTTTCAAATGAGTCAGTTTTTCGCATCAGGTGGCCAAAGTATTAGAGTTTCAGCTTCAACATCAATCCTTCCAATGAATATTCAGGACAGATTTCCTTTTAGGATGGATTGGTTGGATCTCTTTGCAGTCCAAGGGACTCTCAAGTGTCTTCTCCAACACCACAGTTCAGAAGCATCAATTCTCAGCAGTCAGCTTTCTTTATAGTCCAATGCTCACGTCCATACATGACTACTCGAAAAACCATAGCTTTGACTAGACAGATGGACCTTTGTTGGCAAAATAATGTCTCTGCTTTTTAATATGCTGTCTAGGTTGGTCATAACTTTTCTTCCAAAGAGCAAGTATCTTTTAATTTCATGGCTGCAGTCACCATTTCAGTGATTTTGGAGCCCCCCCAAATAAGTCTGTCTCTGTTTCCATTGTTTCCCCATCTATTTGCCATGATGTGATGGGACCATATGCCATGAATTTCATTTTCTGAATGTTGAGTTTTAAACCAACTTTTTCATTCTTCCCTTTTACTTTCATCAAGAGGCTCTTTAGTTCTCCTTCACTTTCTGCCTTAATGCTGGTATCATCTGCATATCTGAAGTTATTGATATTTCTCCCTGAAATCTTGATTCCAGATTGTACTTCATCCAGCCCGGCATTTTGCACGATATACTCTGCATGTAAGTTAAATATACAATATACAGCCTTGATGTGCTCCTTTTCCAATTTGGAAACTGTCCATTGTTCCATGCCCAGTTCTAACTGTTGCTACATACGGATTTTTCAGGAGGTAGGCAAGGTGGTCTGGTAGTCCCATCTCTTTCAGAATTTTCCAGTTTGTTGAGATCCACACAGTCAAAGGCTTTGGCATAGTCAATGAAACAGAAGTAGATGTTTTTCTGGAACTCTCTTGTTTTTTTTTGATGATCCAGTGGATGTAGACAATTTGATCTCTGGTTCCTCTGCCTTTTCTAAATACAGCTTGAACATCTGAAATTTAACGGTTCATGCACCGTTGAAGCCTGGCTTGCATGAAGCTAGCATTGCTTTGCTAGCATGTGAAATGAGTTCAGTTGTGTGGTAGGCATCACCTTTCTTCAGGATTGGAACGAAAATTGACCTTTTCCAGCCATGCAGCCACTGCTGAGTTTTCCAAATTTGCTGGCGTATTGAGCACAGCACTTTCACAGCATCATCTTTTAGGATTTGAAATAGCTCAACTGGAATTCCATCACCTCCACTAACTTTGTTCATAGTGAGGCTTCCTAAGGCTCACTTGACTTCACATTCCAGGATGTCTGGCTCTAGGTGAGTGATCATACCATCATGGTTATCTGGGTCGTGAAGATCTTTTTTGTATAGTTCTGTGTATTCTTGCCACCTCTTCTTAATATCTTCTGCTTCTGTTAGGTCTCTACCATTTCTGTCCTTTAATTGAGCCCAACTTTGCATGAAATGTTCTCTTGGTATCTCTAATTTTCTTGAAGAGATCTCTAGTCTTTCCCATTCTATTGTTTTCCTCTATTTCTTTGCATTGATCACTGAGGAAGGCTTTCTTATTTCTCCTTGCTATTTTTTGGAACTCTGCATTCAAATGGGTATATCTTTCCTTTTCTCCTTTGCTTTTCACTTTTCTTCTTTTCACAGCTATTTGTAAGGCCTTCTCAGACAACCATTTTGCCTTTTTGCTTTTCTTTTTCTTGGGGATGGTCTTGATCTCTGCCTCTTATAGAATCCCTGCCTCCATCCATAGTTCTTCAGGCACTCTATCAAATCTAATCCCTTAAATCTATTTCTCACTTCTACTTCAAAAGGGATTTGATTTAGGTCATACCTGAATGGTCTAATGGTTTTCTCTACTTTCTTCAATTTCAGTCTGCATTTGGCAAGAAGGAGTCATGATCTGAGCCACAATCAGCTCCTGATCTTTTTTTTTTTTTTTTTCACTGACTGTATAGAGCTTCTCCATCTTGGGCTGCAAAGAATATAATCAATCTGATTTCGGTATTGACCATTTGGTGATGTCCATGTGCAGAGTTTTCTCTTGTGTTGTTGGAAGAGGGTGTTTGCTATGACCAGTGCATTCTCTTGGCAAAGCTCTATTAGCCTTTTCCCTGCTTCATTCTGTACTTCAAGACCAAATTTTCTTGTTACTCCAGGTATTTCTTAACTTTGTACTTTTGCATTCCAGTCCCCTATAATGAAAAGGACATCTTTTGGGGGTGTTAGTTCTAGAAGGTCTTGTAGGTCTTCATAGAGCCATTCAAGTTCAGCTTCTTCGGCGTTACTGGTTGGGTCATAGACTTGGATTACTGTGATATTGAATGGTTTGCCTTGGTAATGAACAGAGATCATTCTGTCGTTTTCGAGGTTGCATCCAATTCCTGCATTTTGAACTCTTTTGTTGACTATGATGGCTACTCCATTTTTTCTAAGAGATTCTTGCCCACAGTAGTAGATATAATGGTTATCTGAGTTAAATTCACCCATTCCAGTCCATTTTAGTACGCTGATTCCTAAAATGTCAACGTTCACTTTTGCCATCTTCTGTTTGACCACTTCCAGTTTACCTTGATTCATGGACTTAACATTCCAGGTCCCTATGCAATATTGCTCTTTACAGCATCAGACTTACTTCCATCACCAGTCACATACACAGCTGGGTGTTGTTTTTGCTCTGGTTCTGTCTTTTCATTCTTTCTGGAGTTATTTCTCCATTGATCTCCAGTAGCATATTGGGCACCTACCAACCTGGGGAGTTCATCTTTCAGCATCCTATCTTTTTGCCTTTTCATACTGTTCATGGGTTTCTCAAGGCAACAATACTGAAGTGGTTTGCCACTCCCTTCTCTAGGGGATCACGTTTTGTCAGAACTCTCCACCATGACCCATCTGTCTTGGTGTTACAAGGCATGGCTTGTAACACGGGTCATAGTTTCACTGAGTTAGAGAAGGCTGTGGTTGTAGACAAGGCAGCTTTGTTAGTTTTCTGTGACTGTGGTTTTCAGTCTGTCTGCCCTCTGATGGAGAAGCATAAGAGGCTTATGGAAGCTTCCTGGTGGGAGATACAGATTGAGGGGGAAACTGGGTCTTGTTCTGATGGGTGGGGCCATGCTCAGTAAATCTTTAGTCCAATTTTCTATTGATGAATGGAGCTGTGTTCCCCCCCCTGTTATTTACCTGGGGCCAAACAATGGTGACCCCAAGTAAATGTGGGCTTCCCTGGTGGCTCAGCTGGCAAAGAATCTGCCTGCAATGTGGATGACCTGGGTGCAATCCGTGGGTTGGGAAGATCCCCTGGAGAAGGGAAAGGCTACCCAATCCAGTATTCTGGCCTGGAGAATTCCATGGACTGTATAGTCCATGGGGTCACAAAGAGCTGGACATGACTGAGTGACTTTCATTTCCCTTCACTTCAAATTATGGTGAAGATAATGAAGACAATGGCGATCTTCTTTGAAAGGTCCCATGCTGGCACTGCCACACTCAGTGCCCCCAGCCCTGCACCAGGCCACCTCTGACTCATGTCTCTGCTGTAGACTGCTGGACACTCCTGGGCTAGTCTGCCTCAGTCTCTCGTGGGGTCAGTGCTCCTTTCTCCTGGGTCTTGGTGCACACAAGGTTCTATTTGTGCCCTCCAAGAGTCTATTTCCCCAGTCCTGTGTAAGTTCTGGCAGCTTTATGGTGGGGTTAATGACAATTTCCTCCAAGAGGGCTTATGCCACACCCAGGTCTGCTGCACCCTGAGCTCCTGCCCCTGCAGCAGTCCACTGCTGCCCCTGGCCTCCACCGGAGACACTCAAACACTAAGTGCCTCAGTCTCTGTGGGGCCTTTGGGTCTGGGTGCACACAAGGTTTGTTTGAGCCCTGTGAGCATCTCTGATAGGTACGGGGTTTGATTCTAAATGTGTTTCGCCCCTCCTACCATCTTTCTGGGGCTTCTCCTTTGTCCTTGGACATGGGGTAGCTCCTCACAGTTGCTCCAGCACTGCGTGGCCACCCCTCCAGTGCCTACTGTCTTGCTGAGGAGATGTGGTCTTTCTCAAGTTTCCCAAGCATGCCATCAAAAGGGCTTGTATATGGTACATCACTTGGTTCAGCGGTGAAGAAGAGAGGACTTTGGAACTCCCTGAATCCAGAAGCTGGGTGAGCTGGGGAAGTTCATTTCTCTCTCTGAGCCTCAGGATCATCAACTCCACAGGAGACACTCAAACACAGTTCGGTCTGTCTCTGTGGGCCTCTGGGTCCAGGTGCATACAAGATTTGTTTGAGCCCTCTGTCTCTGGCAGGTATGGGGTTGATTCTAAACGTGATTTCGCCTCTCCTGCTGTCTTGCTGGGGCTTCTCTTTTGCCCTTGTACATGGGGTATCTCCTCAAAGTCATTCCAGTGCCACGCAGCTGCTGCTCCTGCTAGGCTTCTATTAGGTCTTTCCTACTGTGGTCACTTCCCACCCTTCCAGCTCCTTCCTTCTCTTCCTCTCTCTTTCTCTGTTTTTTTTTTTTTCTCCTTGCTTTTCTGCCATATCCTCTTTCTGTCTCTGCCTCTCTCTTTCTCTTAAGAATGAATGCTAAGGAGGATTATTCCCTGTGGGCCTCTAGGCCATGCTCTTTCTTCCATCTTGTTGCACTTCTATTTAAGTCAGTGCTTAGTTGTATAAAAGGCAGTGAACTTGCAGATAGAACATGGGCTAAAGAGTCAGACAAAGCTAGGTTCAAATCCTTCCCATATTTACTACTTTCATGACATTGAGTTTTTTAAAAGCTTCATTATTTTTCTTTTAATTTGAGAATAAATATGCATATCCTGGTGAGTCATTATGAAGATCAAGTGATTTGAAAAACTTTAAATGGTTTGAAAAACATATAGTTCAATATTATTATGATAAAACTTACTTAATTATTTAAACAAATGATTACAAGTCTCAAGACAGGGTCTGACTTGTTATCAAATCTTCCCTGTCCTTTGGAAAACAAAGCTTTCCAGGTAAATGGTGAAAACTTCCTCCTTTGCTTAACTGGGAAGAACATGGCAGTCACTGACCAATAAGTAGAGAAATTGTTCATCACTTCCCCATTACACCTGGTAGTATCAGTCTTGAGGGAACAAAATGAGGGAATTTTTATGAGTAAACCTAGAAGCTGATCATGTAGGAGCTAACGCTTGCCACTATACTCTACAACCACTTGGAAACTGCTCCTAGTACAAACATTCTCACAAAATGTTTAAAAGCCCTGGACAACCCAGTGGGGAGTTCGTGGGCAAGAACTGTTCATGAGCATTTCACCTTTTGACTGAAATTGCTGGGACTTTGTAGTCCCACCTCACTAAGTCACTGAATGTGCGCTTCCCTAGTAGAGGCATGACCTTAGGAAAGGCATTTCTCGGTAGCTGAGGTAAACCCTGAAGACTGACAGATGCTGTCTGCTAACTGCATTCCTACATCTGGGCAGCAAGTTCTTTCCTGAAGGAGGGTTCGGGCATCATATATGGTCTTGTCTGTCACAATAAGATAATATCTTCAAATATGTTCTAGTGCTTTTATGACTTTATTTCTGCTTCTTTAGTAAAAATCTGTCTTTATTCCTATTTCTTTCATGAAGTAACAATTAATATTGCAACTTTTGTTGTTGATATGTAGCAAAACACTCCAATATTTAGTAACTAAAAGTAACAATGACTTAGTATTTCTCAAAATTCTTTGTGTTGTCTAGGACCAACTGTATAGTTCTTCTGCAGTCTTGGCTGAAGTGACCCATGCACCCCCAGTCATTTTCCCTCTCTGTCATGGATAAAGGATATAATGGGATCTTACTCACATGTCTTGGGCCCTGATGTTGGCTGGGTCTCTCTCCATGTGATCTCTCACTCAGTAGTTTAGCCTATTTCCCTGTGTGGGAGCAGAGTATTCCAAGAGGCAAATATGGAAGCTATAGGACAGTCACCAGAATTGGTTGCATTCTATTGGTCAAAGCAAGTCATAAGACTACTCAGATCCAAAAAGTGGAAACATAGATTCTGTTTCTTGATATTAAGAGCTGTAAAATATTGTCGCTCCATTTTTCCAATCTACCACATTCTATTCTCTGGCTCTGAAGTACAAAATGCACTTACTCTCTCCCCATGAAGCTGTTCAATGCAGCACTAGTATCAACTTTGAAGTCCACAATCTCAATGTAACTTGGAACAAAGCTTGATCATTTTCATTGATATAGACTGTGTTGTGCTAAAGAGATCTGCCATCTAAGAAATGCAATTTTTAAAAGAGAAACTCTTTTGATATCCTTCATGATGCAAGTTACTCCCTAACTTCTACCTTAGGTTTAGCTGATTTTTCTGGGGGACTTAAGAAAAAACCTTTAGATCTGCCCTAATGACTGTAAGCATCCTATGTTATTAAATACTAGGGTTTATCATTGTAGAAAATCAGCTCTGTTAATGTCCAATCAAATTGTGATCTTGATCGGTCTGTGTGGTAAATAGGTCTTTCAGATGGCTCATTTCATCATAAATCTTATTTGAGACAAAAAGTGGAAAAGAGTTGTAAAGGATTGTTGTCAAAAATACCTTGAAAACTGAAGCACTTCAAGAAAAAGCTGTAGATGGGGTTTCATTTTTTTAAATATCATTTTTAAAATCTTTTTAATTTACAATATCTGCAGATAAATAATACTTATATACTTTGCTTGGAAAAAAGTCATCTCAAAATTTCTTTTGACTCCATGAAGCTATTAAAAATCTATTAATAGCTGTGAAAAGTGACCATACACACAGGATTTAGGGGTTTGTGGCTTCTATGAAATCTTTTATGATTATGCTTGAGTTCTTGAAATTTAGAATGCTTATAAATCAGTTGAGATGTTTGTCAAAGGTTGAGTTCCAGGCTCTAGGAGTCACAATTTGTGACTGGATCAGGCCAGATGAGGATCAGAGATGTCCATTTTCTTTACAAAAATGCCAGATGAGTCTGATGCAGGTTAGTTTTGAGTTTGATTACATTTGAGAAACCTAGGAGTTCATAAACCTTCCAATTAAACTCTTTGCTCTTTCCAGAGATAGATATACAACTAAAAATAGCAAATGAATCATTTTTTTCCTTTCCTCTGGTCCCAGAATACTTAACAAGAATTTCATTGATTTATCTATTACATCTGGTTCAGCTAATGATGACAGTGGAGTAGACGTCAATTGGATGGTTGTCTCATTGTACAAATAAAAATATGATATGACTTTGATTGCTTAGTTGCAATTTTAAAGTTCTAATTCCTTGAACATACCCTAAACTGCCCTTGAAAACTAAACACCAGAGATTAACATTCTTCAATTGCTATTAATATGTTTGTATTCATTTTCATATAGCTGGAATCAGCATAGTAATCTTCTTTCTTGTAACATTTTCCATATACAAGGCTGCATTTAATTCCCTTTATCAAAATCATCCACATACTTGTATTTTGTATAGCTATAATATTCCCCTGTGACATGTGTCAGAATCTGTTTATTTCTTATTGGTAAGCTTTGGCTTGTAGATTCAACTTAACATCAACTTTATGCAATGATATCTCTTTTTTTAAATAGGTATTGTGAAGGAATTATCATGTGAAAACATCCTATAAACTGATCTAGAAAGATACTTGGGCCTTATATTGACACATAATTAGTCCACAAAAAATGGGTAATAAATTGAACCCAAAATGTTGTCAAGGAGGTAAACACAATTTTAGGCATCATTAAGCATGATGTTAATAGATTCTAGACAGGAATATGGCAAGTGGAAATCAATCAAAAAGAAGAGGTGGGAAGAAGCTCCTCCCAGGAAAAAAATATATCAACTCTATGCAAATTTATAAACTTGACTTTGTAAGCATGGCAGAGGGCAGCTGGATGAAATGATATTGTGTGAAGTTTCACAAGCCTCCTCAACAGACAAAATATGCTTCCTTAAGGCAGATTATAAAGATATATATTGGTGTGTCAGGAGACTTCAATTCTCTTGAAATCTGTTAGAACTCTAAACTTGGCTAAAAGGAGGACAGCTGATAAATTTTTGACTGCCTGACTATTTTATTACTGAGAAAGTAAGAGATTAAATGCAGGCAAATTCATCCTGGACTTGATTTTGACTGAGAAGGAAAAACTGATTGTTACTGTAACAGCAAATGCTTAATACCAAAGAAAAGGAACACTGGGCTTAGTTATTCATGTGCCCTAGACTTTCAAAGCCAGTTGTTAAAATGCTTCCTTGAGACTTTGAAAGGGAAAATAGATGATGAAGGGCAGAATGCTCTATAAATGTAATTCAGGCTGTATAAAAGTTTTTAAAAGTTCAGTGAGAAAGGCAAAAGGAAAGACATCTAAGGAAAATAATGTGGTTGCATAGGTATTTTACTCTAAGTGCAGATTCATAAAAGACTTTTACAAAAGACATAAAGAGAGACATAAAGATGAATATAAAAGAATGACTGGAATATAAGAAATGCACCAAGAAGCCTAAGGCACAAGGGAAGTGAATGAGGTAAACTTTAGAGACAAAATACTGACAAAAATGGTTCTAACTATGCAGAGTAGGAAGAACCTTAGGTCCGTGGCAGGAGAGAGGTACCAAAAAACTGCAGACTTGCATCTGCTATTCATTCCAGTTTTTAAAGGGAGACATGTTCATGTCAGAAGGTATGAGCTGAACAACTGAATTTCGGTTTTAATCAGCAACTGAGATTGGATTTTTAAATATGCAGTTTGTGAACCTTTAGAAAAGAATATGGGAATCACCAAGAACCAATATGTACTCCTCAAGCACAGGTGAAGCCATATTGGTTGCCTATCATTTTCAGGTGATGGTTGCCTGCTAATTCAGGAGAAGTGTCATTAACTTAGTACCTACGCATTTCAGTGAAGGGTTTGATTATTTTTCCGTCATGTTATTTGGGATACAGTGGTAAAACACTTCATGGATCATTACGTGAATTAATAACTTGTAGCTACTGTTTAATACTTAAGGAAAAGAGATCTGTATTTGGCTAGAAAATGTTCTATTTTTAGCAGGTCAAAATTTACACCAGTGACTTGAATGAAGGAATATATTATGTACCATATAGCACACATGAGTTCCAGATAAAATATATCTCACTAAAACAATTTTATGTAGCTCTTGTTTTGCCACACACACTGTTCACTGAGTCCAGGGTAGATAAGGTGCAACCAGGAAAGCTGCAAGAAGGCTTGAGGAGCCATGGTGACTACAGGCATGTTTATTCTCTCAGGGAACCAGCAGCAGCACTAGAGAGTCTTCAAAGACTACTGATATAATAAAACAGACAAAAGTGGTCCATGGCCAAGTGGGTGCGCAGGTGCAGTGCTACCAAGGTCAGCAACATTGTTGTTTACAGAACATAACGTATGAGGCCATGAGAGAGGGGGCAGGAGGGCCTCATTGACGCCATGTTGTCAGTTACTTTCTCCACAGATGTTGTTTACTCAGATTTGAATCTTGAACATCACAAGTGAATCTGAGTCAACTAGAGCCACATTGGACTATATGGATTATAAGAAGGATTTATTGACTATTGTTAACTAACTCTCCATCTTTGAAAATAATTGTTGAGCGTTCACCCCACTGTAGTAGGCTGAATGATGGCCTCTCGAAAATATCTTAAGTCTCAGTCCTTGAAACCTGTGAGTCCATTACCTTACCTGGTGAAAGACACTTTGCAGATGTGGTTAAGTTAAGAATCTTGAAAGTGGGAGATTGTCTTGCACTGTTTGATCACAAATGTCCTCATGAGAGAGACCTAAGAGGGTCAGAATCAGACAGGAGCACTGCAGCAGGGGTTGGACTATGTGAGCAGCCTCTGCAAGCTGGAAAAGAAGGAACTGAAGTCTCCCCTGGAGCTCCCAGAGGGGATTCAGCTCTGGACATCTGACCTTCAGAACTGTTAGATAATAAACTTGTGCTGTTTTAAGCCACCAATTGGCTCCAGCCAGGGGCTCCGGGTTGCTGGAGATGGGGTGGAGGAAGAGAGACCAGAGAACTCAGGTGGTTGGCATCAGCAAGTGTGACCATCCTTGGGGCAAAGCTTGGAGAAACCTGCAGGTGGTCTTCAGCAGCTGTGTTGACCCTTGGTTTCTTCAGCTGTGGAAAGCGCCAGGACCCTCTGAAGAGACGCTCACTGGGAACTGCTGTTGCTTTCACTGCACAGAGGATATTGCTCACTCCTGCTCTTCTTCCTTGTTCCTAACCATCTTTATTCATCTCAGCTATACCTGCTCCTATCAGGAGTGGTGGCGGTGGTGAGATGAATCTGGTTCTTTGTATCGTACTTGGAAAGGCTAGGAAACCTGGTCACTCGCCCTGCACTGAGTTTGAGTGAGGGAAGCTTTTTCTAGCTGGGGAGCTCTGTCCTTTTGTGGACCGGTGCTGGCCTAGGAGATGGGGTGATACAGACAAAATGAAGGTGTTCATCTTTCCCTTGTTGTGTGGCTATTGTCAAGTTTGTTTGTTGTTTGTTTTTTATTCCACGGTGTTGCCGAAGTTTCCTACTTCAGAGCTCTCCCAGAAATGTCTTTGTGTCTAAGTGTCCACTGTCTAACTGTGGAGCTTTGCGAGGGGACAGACGCTGATCTCTTACTCCACCATCTTGGAGACATCGCTGTAGAAATAGCTTTTCAATTCTAGCTGTTCGTCAGACTTGTCTCCTTCGAGTGCTGGAGCTGTCTAGAGAGTACTGTAGCTCTCCTTCCGTCTAGTCTGCCTGCTCTGCACTGGTGCCCTTTTCTGTTCCAATAAGTGCCCTCTGCTCTGGCACCATGATTCTCAGTGCACTGTGGCAAGGAGAGGGGAGTTTTTAATCCTAGAATGCATTCAGTTGAGAAAGAAACCTAGTCCTTGTGATTTCAGGGGATGTCTGGACGGAACAAATTACATCAATAACACGTGGAGGTGTCAGGTCAATTCGTGGCAGAGGAGAAGCAGTGAAGAGAGCAGTAAGAACCAATTCTTCTTATGATAAATCATACAAACAATTAAGGACATTGTTAATACCTCAAACAGAAGATGACAGTCACCTTCACAGAGAGGTAAAGGGGGAGGGGTCTTTCTTAGAACCACCCTTCTTATTGAATACTTAATGTGGTTAATAATTTATTACTGGACTCATTGGCAATTTAACTAGCTTAGTCTAACCCTTCAAGTTTGAATCAAAAAATGACACCTTCTCAAAAGCCAGAAGTCATAATAAAGGCATATTTTATATTCAGGCAACAAACCAATGAGTAATCACTACCTACGTTCCCATAAAAAAATGGGATAATGCCTCTTTGTGAGGAAAGAAATAAAACCATCAGATTTCTATCAGGAAGGGAATCAACTCATCAGATTTCTATCAATACCAGTCTCTTGATAGTCTTCAATACAACATAAACAGGCCATGAAAGAGCAATAGAACCACACACCATCATAAAAAAGATTTAGCTTTGAGAGCAACCATTGAACAGAAAACCCAGAATAATGAAGGATAAATTTTGGTCCTATAGAACTTTGGTCACCCTATAGTCAATTTTACAACACTATCTGGCTTTTGGCAACATGAAATATATGTCTAGTCCAAGATGAAGAATCAAAATGATTTTTTAAAAGTATTCAAAAATAAAATTGGGGCTAAAATACAAAAATATTGAGCCCAATTAATGGCTAGTGCCAAAGATACAAGGTTAATCGTTAGTTTTTCAAGTAATAAGGTGAATTGGCTAAACTGGAAATCAAAAATACTTGATCAGTGAATGTCATTAGAATTGTCCTTGTCCTTACACTACCAAACCCCACAGCTGAATCTGTTTGGTCTCCAACAGAATTCTTTCCACTGCTCCAGTTTGGTTTCTATTGCTAACCAAGGGAAATTATGAGAAATGATAGGCCAGTCACTCAGAAGTATGTGTCAAGACAAATGTCACAGACTTTTGTTCTGTTGTGAAAAACCTGCCTGCCAAGCAATGAGAGTGTCAAAAAGTTCTTTATGACCCAGCCAGTTGAGAATGTTTTGACTCCCCATTCACTTAGAAAGAACATAAAGAAGACCTTTACTTAGCATATCAACTAATAGGCATCAAATACTGATAAAAAATAATTTTAAAAATGAGACTTCTAAGTACTTTATTATTTGGGAGGATGGGAAGGAGAAAACTTCCAAATTTATAGATTACGCTATTTGAATGTCCTGTAATTGAGCAGCGCCGTTCCTCAGTGTTCTCATCTGCAGCTGCTCAAATGCTCGCATTAACTATTAACATGATATTAGTTATCTGCCAGAATGTCTATCCAACCTCTCCCTTACTAACCCAGTTAGCTCTTCAAGACACAGCTCTGATGTCATCAGCTCTGAGAAGATGAGACTTCCTGACCTGGGCTGGGTGCTCTCTCTCAGGAGCTCTTATAAGATGCTGTACTCTTTCTCTTTTTCTAGCAGCTTGTGCTTTGTGTTCAGTCTCTCAGTCATACTGGACACTTTGCGACCCCATGGACTGTAGCCTGTCAGGCTCCTCTGTCCATGCAATTTTTCAGGCAAGAATGCTGGCATGGGTTGCCATTTACTCCTCCAGGAGGATCTTCCACGGGGATCGAACCCATGTCTCTTGCATCTCCTGCATTGCAGGCAGATTCTTTATTGCTGAGCCAGCAGGGAAGCTCTTCTAGTAGCATTGCCAGCTTATTATATCTCCTGTGGGATTAAGTTATTCAAAGGAAGGGATTGTCATTGTTATGACTGCTTCTATAGGAAATTCGGATACATTGCAGATGCACAATGATGTGTTGAGTTGATGAAAAATGAGTGCACGCATGACTTCTCCATAAATCAGAACAGAACAGACATCTAAAAGGGCAGATTTCTTAGCGAAAGTCTCTAAAGATAGGGTTTAAGAGCTTAACAATCTATATTAGAATATAAGTGCCATGAAGGCAATGACTTAGTTGGTTTTATTTGCTGTTGGCTCTCTAGAACCAAGAACATTGTTTAACAGACAGTAGGTACTCAGTGAAAGTGTTAAATGAAAAAGTGGAAATTAATGAACAGAGGCTGATTTGAACTAAAACCTTGTTTCAAAGGCATCTATGAGAGAGTCTCAAAGGTAACTGTAATTATAACTCGAATGGTATTTTACAGTTCACAGAACATACTTCATTTAATTCTCTTAACATTGCTCTGTAGATTTTATTGCTACACACCTCCATTATGCAGAGGAGAAAACTTGAGCTGAGAAAATGGCACAATCAGAACTGAAACCTTAGATCTCTGACCACAAATTCTGGGATTTTTCTGCTGCACTGAACCTTTTCAATCCCTGGCATTAAATGTAATTGTTAGGTGGGAATAAAGCAGCCCTTCTGCAGAGAGAATACAGCTTTGTTTCCAAAGTAAACATTTAAAAGATCTGACCATAAAATGGGATGACAACAACAAGGATTCCCTGAATAACATTAAAAGAAACGCATAAGACGCAGCGTCTAGGATGCAATTCTCCTTTCTGAAAATAGAAGAAAAGCAACAAGACCTTTAGTGTGACAGTCCTTTGATAAAGAAAATCTGATTTTTTAGCTCACTGAGTGAAACTGTCAATATGCATACCTTCAGTGACAAGAAGCTGACAAGTCTTGGAATAATTCAGAAAAAATAATCACTTGCAGGAACTAATATAAGAACTGATTACTTGTAACAGTGCTCTAGGTAATAATAAATAACAAAAAATTGGGAAAACATTAAAAAGGATTCTACTCTACAGTATCTAGGGAAGAAGACATCAATTCAACTTCTAGAGATACAAAGTTGATTGCAGTTGGATTTTTAATAAACTCAAGGTCTGTGCATCCTATCAGAAGTATGTTTAAGGACCTTGCCCGAAATACATATACAGATGTGATAGTCTTAAGAATGCCCTCTCCACAAAGATATCTATATCCAAGGGAATTTTATCTTAGATGGAAAAAAAAATATATATATATATATNAACAGACATCTAAAAGGGCAGATTTCTTAGCGAAAGTCTCTAAAGATAGGGTTTAAGAGCTTAACAATCTATATTAGAATATAAGTGCCATGAAGGCAATGACTTAGTTGGTTTTATTTGCTGTTGGCTCTCTAGAACCAAGAACATTGTTTAACAGACAGTAGGTACTCAGTGAAAGTGTTAAATGAAAAAGTGGAAATTAATGAACAGAGGCTGATTTGAACTAAAACCTTGTTTCAAAGGCATCTATGAGAGAGTCTCAAAGGTAACTGTAATTATAACTCGAATGGTATTTTACAGTTCACAGAACATACTTCATTTAATTCTCTTAACATTGCTCTGTAGATTTTATTGCTACACACCTCCATTATGCAGAGGAGAAAACTTGAGCTGAGAAAATGGCACAATCAGAACTGAAACCTTAGATCTCTGACCACAAATTCTGGGATTTTTCTGCTGCACTGAACCTTTTCAATCCCTGGCATTAAATGTAATTGTTAGGTGGGAATAAAGCAGCCCTTCTGCAGAGAGAATACAGCTTTGTTTCCAAAGTAAACATTTAAAAGATCTGACCATAAAATGGGATGACAACAACAAGGATTCCCTGAATAACATTAAAAGAAACGCATAAGACGCAGCGTCTAGGATGCAATTCTCCTTTCTGAAAATAGAAGAAAAGCAACAAGACCTTTAGTGTGACAGTCCTTTGATAAAGAAAATCTGATTTTTTAGCTCACTGAGTGAAACTGTCAATATGCATACCTTCAGTGACAAGAAGCTGACAAGTCTTGGAATAATTCAGAAAAAATAATCACTTGCAGGAACTAATATAAGAACTGATTACTTGTAACAGTGCTCTAGGTAATAATAAATAACAAAAAATTGGGAAAACATTAAAAAGGATTCTACTCTACAGTATCTAGGGAAGAAGACATCAATTCAACTTCTAGAGATACAAAGTTGATTGCAGTTGGATTTTTAATAAACTCAAGGTCTGTGCATCCTATCAGAAGTATGTTTAAGGACCTTGCCCGAAATACATATACAAATGTGATAGTCTTAAGAATGCCCTCTCCACAAAGATATCTATATCCAAGGGAATTTTATCTTAGATGGAAAAAAAAAATATATATATATATATATATTGCATGTGTGATTAAATTGAGAATTTTGAGATGGGGAAATTATCTTGGATTATCCTGGTGGACCCTAAATGCCCATGGATTCTTATAAAAGGGCACAGAGAAACCCCTTCAAACAGATGAAGATTTGGCACAGATGGAAACAGGGGAGGTAGTGTGACCGTGTAAGCAGAGCTTGGAGTGCATATCCACAAACCAAGGATTGCTGGCAGCCACTGGAGCTGGAAGAGGCAAGGAATGGATTCTTCCCTATAGTATCTGGAGGGAAAGTGGTCCTGCCAGTACCAGTGAAACTGACTTCAGACTTCTGGCCTCCAGAATTACAAAAAAATAAACTTCTATTTTTTAAGACACTCAGTTGGGGTAACCTGTTACACTTATCATAGGTAACAAATACAGCCACTACACATAGAGCAGCGCTGGCAGGTCGTTTTGCTGAAAGGCTACCTTGATTTTGCTGAGGAGGCTTCGGGACATGAACACAAGGGACAAGTGATTTTGAACTTATCTCTAGTCCTTAAAATGTAAAATCTTCTGCTTGATACTAGAAGAGGACTCTGTTGTTTCTCTTTGCTAAGCAATTCAAATTGGATTTGAATTTTGCAGAGGGAAATATGGAGAGAATTGTCTTTCATTGAATGATCCTACTGGAAAGTTGAGGAATGACTTAGTTTTTTGTCCTGGGCATGTAAGGCCAATGAGGAGTTAGAGGAGCCAGGTAGGATGGTATAGGCAGAAGTAGAAATCTTTTTAACACATTAAATTTAGGCCCTTCCTTAGACACCTAAGTATACATATCAAACAGGCAATTGGATATATGAAATTGAAGCTCAGGGGAGAGGTGAAGGCAAGAGACTAACATTTGGAAATACTCAGCACAGAGTTAGAGGGGGTAAATGTTACTAATACAAATCTGACATACTTTTTTCCTGAGTAGCTAAAATACTGATGTTTATTTTATTGTTTAGAGATTTGTTTTTAAACAGCAATACTATTTCTTGCCATTTTTGAACCCTCTCTTTGTTAATTAGGGTTATATACACTATCAGTGGGTCCCCATACCAATTATTCTTTAAAAACTATCATGCTCAGTGAAGTCATTTCCCTACACATGAGTAAAAGGTGATAAAATTTGTCCATACTAGGTATCTTTCTCTCATTAGAGGTGATAGAGATCTGAGCACTTNGGCAGAAGTAGAAATCTTTTTAACACATTAAATTTAGGCCCTTCCTTAGACACCTAAGTATACACATCAAACAGGCAATTGGATATATGAAACTGAAGCTCAGGGGAGAGGTGAAGGCAAGAGACTAACATTTGGAAATACTCAGCACAGAGTTAGAGGGGGTAAATGTTACTAATACAAATCTGACATACTTTTTTCCTGAGTAGCTAAAATACTGATGTTTATTTTATTGTTTAGAGATTTGTTTTTAAACAGCAATACTATTTCTTGCCATTTTTGAACCCTCTCTTTGTTAATTAGGGTTATATACACTATCAGTGGGTCCCCATACCAATTATTCTTTAAAAACTATCATGCTCAGTGAAGTCATTTCCCTACACATGAGTAAAAGGTGATAAAATTTGTCCATACTAGGTATCTTTCTCTCATTAGAGGTGATAGAGATCTGAGCACTTAGTTTTTAGCAGCTTTATTTTTATCAGAAATGAGAACAAGCTGACCTCTTGCTAAAATAATCACAGAAATCAGAAAAGGAATATCATTATATGCAGCATAGTACTACATGTAATTGTGTGTGTGTGTGGTATGTATGTGTGTGTTTTACTGTAGAAAGTTAAATGCTTTCCAGAGCTAACTCTTGTAAGAATAACTTGCTGTGCAAACTACTACAGATGTGGCTGAATATTTTTTTGTAAATTAAATGCTTTTTAAAATTATACATTCCCTGAGAAACTCTTTATGATAATATCACTCCAGATACTCAAGTCTATAGCTAATATGAAATGTATTATAGTTGTGATACATAAATATGTTCATACAATTTTATATTTTGAATCATTCTCCTGAGTCTCCACCTTTGCTTTTAGCAGCATATCCAGACTTCTTGAAATGTCCCAGAATGATAAGGTCTTAAGAGGTTGATTCAAAATATAAAATCATATGAACATATTTGTGTATCACAACTATAATATATTTCTATTAGCTATAGACTTGAGTATGTGGGGGATATCATCATAAAGAGTTTCTTAGAGAATGTATAATTCTCAACATTCAGAAAACTAAGATCATGCCATCTGGTCCCATCACTTCATGGCAAATAGATGGGGAAACTGTGGAAACAGTGACAGACTTTATTTTGGGGGGCTCCAAAATCACTGCAGATGGTAATTGCAGCCATGAAATTAAAAGACACTTGCTCTTTGGAAGAAAAGTTATGAGCAACCTAGACAGCATATTAAAAAGCAGAGACATTACTTTGCCAACAAAGGTCTATTTAGTCAAAGCTATGATTTTTCCAGTAGTCATGCATGGATATGAGAGTTGGACTGTAAAGAAAGCTGAGCGCAGAAGAATTGATGCTTTTAAACTGTGGTGTTGGAGAAGAACCTTGAGAGTCCCTTGGACTGCAAGGAGATCCAACCAGTCTATCCTAAAGGAGATCAGTCCTGGATATTCATTGGAAGGACTGATGTTGAAGTTGAAACTCCAGTACCTTGGCCACCTGATGTGAAGAGCTGACTCATTTGAAAAGACCCTGATGGTGGGAAAGATTGAGGGCAACAGAGGATAAGATGGTTGGATGGCATCACTGACCCAATGGACATGGGTTTGGGTAAACTCTGGGAGTTGGTGATGGACAGGGAGGCTTGGGGTGCTGTAGTCCATGAGGTCACAAAAAGCCAGACACAACTGAGCAACTGAACTGAACTGAATCTATCTATATAGTCCAAAAATGAAACTTACCTACTACTCTCTCACTGAGAGAGAACTGGAGTCTGATTAGTCCACTAGCAGTGTTGTTTCTTACTGTCAAACGGTTCCACAGATGAAGACTGGTCCTACACAGCCTATTTGACTATGCTTATCCAAGGCTCACAGTAGGGTGCTCTATGCCTGGGGTACTGAAACTTTAGCCTCAACCCTCAGCTTAACATCACCTACCAAGTATTAGCTGGTGCTGAGATTCCTTTTCTGGTACCTATCCATGTATCAAAATGATTTTCTTTCTAAACCTTTCAGACAACACCTTCTGAAGGTGGCTGTTATGAGTCAAAACTGTATTATTCTTCCAAAGAAGACTTTATAAGCAATTTTGAAAGAATGTGGCAGGGGATCCTTATCAATAATAAGAAAGAATCACAATTTAATTCATTTGGGCTCATTCTATTTCATAAAAGATAAACAATTCCAAATAAATTCTAGCTTAAAAAAAATTCAGTGTGCCCTCTCACTGTTATCCAACAGATAACTGGAAATAAGAATATAGGACTGTGTTTCTTACACAAGGGAAACAAAAAAGATGTGCCCTATGATAGTCCCAGCTTGTAACCTCGAGGTATCTTCTAGACTATAAGGTAGGAAGAGAAGCTGAAAGCAAAGCCTAGTGTGCTTGCTGAATCAAGGAGACAGAGATTAGGGATAGAGAGATGGAGATGGTATCCGGAACTTGTGGAGAAGAGAACTAGATAGAGGCAAACTATATATAAAAAGCGCTCCAGAAACATGCATAGGGGTTCCTTACATATGTTGATGAGTATGAAGCTGTGCATAGTGGAAAACACAGTTCCACATGGTCATATTAGTACTGCTGGGGAATAACTGAACAATTCCAAGAGATACCAAGAACTGAGACACTTGCAAGATCAAATCAGTCAGAGTAAAGACTCTATTAAATACCTGGGATATTCAGTAGAGATCCCAAAATATTGTACCACATTAGTAGGGGTAAACAAACCCTAGGGAAATGGACACTCTAGACCTCACCATTCTTGAAAGTGAAAGTGTTAGTTGCTCAGTTGTGTCTCACTCTTTAGTGACCCCGTGGACTGTGACCCACCAGGCTACTCTGTCCATGGAATTTTCCAGGCAAGAATACTGGAGTGGGTTTCTTGCCCTTCTCCAGGGTGTCTTCCTGACTCAGGGATCAAATCTGGGTCTCCCACATTGTAGGCTGGTTCTTTACTGTCTGAGCCACCAGGCAAGCCAGGTACAATGATCATCACAATCTAATTTCAGAACATTTTTGTTATCCTGAAAAGAAACTCTATACCCATGAGTAATCGGTCACTAATCACCCTTTCTTCTTCTGCTGCTGCTGCTGCTGCTAAGTTGCTTCAGTCGTGTCCAACTCTGTGCAACCCCATAGATGGCAGCCCACCAGGATCCCCTGTACCTGGGATTCTCCAGGCAAGAACACTGGAGTGGGTTGCCATTTCCTTCTCCAATGCATGAAAGTGAAAAGTGAAAGTGAAGTTGCTCAGTCGTGTCCGACTCTTAGCAACCCCATGGACTGCAGCCTACCAGGCTCCTCTGTTCATGGGATTTTCCAGGCAAGATTACTGGAGTGTTGGTGCCATTGCCTTCTCCACTCTTTCGTCTTTCCTCTAGCCCCTAGCAAATACTCATCTACCTCTGTCTGTACGGATTTGCCTTTTGGGAAAATTGTATGTAAATGGAACCATATAGTGTTTTGTGACTGATTTCTTTCACTTAGCACAATGTTTTCAGGGATCATTCATGTTGGAGCATGTTGCAGTAGTCCATTACATTTTATGGCTGAATAGGATTCCATTCTGTGGATATACTACATTTTGTTTATTCATTTATCACTTGATGGGCATTTGGAATGTTTTCAGTTTTTAACTACTATGAACATTTTCATACAAATTTTATGTAAATGTTTGTCTTCATTTCTCTTAGGTTATACCTTAGTAGTGGAATTCTTGGGTCATATGGTGACTTTATGTTTCATTTTTTGAGAAACTGCTACAGTGTTTTCCACAGTGGCTGCGCCATTTTATATTCCTATCAGCATGTATGAGGGTTCCAATTTCTCCACTTCCTTGGCAACACTTATTATTGTGTTTTTAAAATCTTAGTTATTTTAGTGAGTGTGAAGTGGTATTTTACTGTGGTTTTGATTTGCATTTCCCTGATGACTGCAGATCCTGAGCTTTGCATGTGCTTACTGATCACTTACATGTCATTAGTGTACCTATTTAAGTTCTTTCCCATTTGTATTAGTCTGTGAGGGCTACCATAGCAAAGTGTCACACAATGGTTGGCTTAAACGACAGAAATTTATTTTCTTACTGTCTGGCAGATGGAAGTACAAAATTAGGGTGTCTGCAAATTTAGTTTCTCCTATGGCCTCTCTTTTTAGATTATAGATGACTTCCTCATCATTGTGTCTTCACATGACTTTTTTTTCTGCGCATGTACTTCAGAACTCTTCTTATAAGGGCACCAGCCGTACTGGATTAGGACCTCAACCTTACGACTTTATTCAACCACAATTACTTCAATAAAGGCCTCTCTTCCAGTCTCATTGGAATTAGCACTTCCACATACAAATTATGAAGGGAGGCCCAGTTCAGTCTACAACACCACTTTTAAACTGGGTTGTATGACTTAACTGTTGAGATAAAGAAATTCCTCATGTATTCTGAATACAAATATCCTGTAAGACATAAAGATTTGTGAGTATTTTCTCCCATTTCATGATTTTATTTTTTTACTTTCTTGATGGTGTTCCTATAACCATAAAGGTTTTCAATTTCGATGAAATCCAATTTATCTATTTTTGTCTTCCATCATCTGTGCATTAGGTACCATTTCTAAGAAACTGCCTAAACTAAGGTCACAAATATTTACTCGTATGTTTCTCCTGGGAATTTTATAACTTTAGATTTTATGTTTAGTTATTTGATCTATTTTGATTTAGTTTTTGTATATGGAATGTAGTAGGGCTCCAGCATCATTCTTTTGCATGTAGATATCCTGTTCTTCCAGTAAGTGTTAGTCACTCAGTCATGCCCGACTCTTTGCGACCCCATGAACTGCAGCCCACCAGGCTCCTCTGTCCATGAGATTTTCCAGGCAAGGATACTGGAGTGGGTTGCCATGTTAAAGACTATTCTTTCACTATTAAATTATCTTATCACTCTTTTTGAAGATAAACTGACCATAATGTAAAGGCTTGTTTCTGCGATATGAGTTATATTCCATTGATTTAAATATTGAACCTATACCAATGCTATATTCTCTTCATTACTATAGCTTTGTAGAAAGTTTTGGAATTGGAACATATAAACCTTCCAACTTTGCATTTCCATATAAGTTTTGGGATCATCTGGACAGCTGCATTTTATTAAACATTATGTTAAATCTGTAGATCAGTTTGGGAAGTATTGTAATGGCACCCCACTCCAGTACTCTTGCTTGGAAAATCCCATGGATAGAGGAGCCTGGTAGGCTGCAGTCTATGGGGTTGCTAGGAATTGGACACGACTGAGCGACTTCACTTTCACTTTTCACTTTCATGCACTGGAGAAGGAAATGGCAACCCACTCCAGTATTCTTGCCTGGAGAATCCCAGGGACGGGGGAGCCTGGTGGGCTGCTGTCTATGGGGTCGCACAGAGTCGGACATGACTGAGGTTCCTTAGCAGCAGCAGCAGCTATCTTAATATCATTGTCTTTTAACTCATGAACATGGGATTTCTATACATTTATTTGGTTCTTTAATTTTTTAAACAGTGTTTTATGATTTTAGTGTGCAAATCTTACACTTCCTGGGTTAGATTTATTCCCAGGTATTTTATTCTTTTTGATACCATTGTAAAAAGTGGTTTTCTTAGTTTCACTTCCAGGTGGTTCATTACTAGTATAGTGTATACAAAATGATTTATTTTCATGTATTGATCTTTATCTTGCAATACTGTTTAAATATTTATTGGTTCTAATAGCTTTTTGATGAATATTGCAGATTTTCTATATATTAGATTGTGTCATAGAGATTTTCTTTTACTTCTTCCTTTCCAATTTGTATCCCTGTTATTTCCTTCTCTTGCCTGTTTTTCCTGATAGAACCTCCAGTACAATATTGACTAACAGTAGCAAGAGCGTACAGTCTTGTTTTATTTCTTAGAGAAGGCTGAAAACATTCACTCTTTCACCATTAAGTATGATATAGCTATGGTTTTTTTATAACTGTCTTTTATCAGGTTGAGAAAGTTCCCTTGTGTTTCTAGTTTAAGTATTTTTATTATGAAAGGTTGTTGAATTTTGTCAAATGGTAGCTTTGATCATATGGTTTTGCCATTTGTTCTATTAATGTGTATATTGATTTATTTTCATATGTTATAGCAACTTTGGCTTCCAGGTTGCTCTAGTGGTAAAGAACCTGTCTGCTAATGCAAGAGACATAAGAGACCTTGATCCTTAGGTTGGAAGATCCCTTGGAAGTATGAATGGCAATCCATTCCAGTATTCTTGCCTGGAGAATCCCATGGACAGAGGAGCCTAGGCATTTTTAGGATAAATGTAACTTATATGTGGTATGTAATACTATTTACAAGTTATTGAATTCAGGTTATTAGTATTTTGTTAAGGAATTTTGTGGCTATATTTGTATGGGATATTTGTCTGTACATACTTTTCTTGTGATATCTTTAGTTTCAGTGTCAAGGTAATACGGGCCTCATAGAAGATATTGAGGGATTTTAAGCAGGTGAATGGTGGTAAGACTTAACTTAGGCAGGAGTAACATAATTTTTCAGGAGGGTCACTCTGGAATGTGGTGAACAGATGAGAAGATGTGAGGATGGGAGGGGTTAGAATTTGGAATCTTGGAGACCAGTTAGGAGATAATAAAATGATGCAGATTGGAAATGATGAGGTTCTGAACTGCAATTGTTGGCATGAGGATTGAAAAGAGGTGCTAAAAGCGAAATATACTGAGGCCATATATGAGAAATCTCATTTTTCTATTCTCTAACTTGTATTTTCTTGGTGTTCAGAGGATAGCTATGCAGGCCCTTGGGGCTCTTTTATTTCTGCTGACACTGCTGCTCTCCCTTTGTTGATCATGCAGGCGTTGGGAAAACTATTCTCTGACTTTATATAGCTGAGATCGGATGAATTTTAGAAAAGGAATTTTCCTAAAAGACCCATGGATAAATAAAAGAGGAATAAGAGAAGAAGGCATGCAATACACACAAATGTGCCTCAAAGCAACATCAGACAAACATAATATAGGTTTCTGACATTCCAATAGCTGATTCTTGCCAAGTAAACAAGCCCAATTCTAATTTGTACCATACACAAAGACCACACTTGGAGAATTATCTTTTTGTTTCCCTCCCACGCCCCCTTTACCAGAGTCTATATTCAAACAGAAGAGATAACTGTAAAATTCAATGGTAAAAAAATCATTGGTATTATAGGTACTTTAGTTAGCCTTGGTAAAACAGATTTTCCTTAAGAATCCATCATCATAGAAATAAATTGTCTGGGAAGAGGGATTCACTTTTTCACCTCCCTTGAAGGATAAGGTCATTAAGAAAGTTTTTGCTTTCTTCTGTGTCAGAGTTCATCCTCAGACATTCAGTAATTTGGTAGAGGTTTCAGTTGCTCATGTCTGCCAAAGGGTAGAAAGGAGCATCTACTCATCCATTCACTTAACTTTTTCTGACAGCTCTCTGTTCATCTGTCAGTAACTTACCAGGCCCTATATTCACAAAAAAAAAAAAACCCTATCCACTGTCCTCAAGAGGAAGGAGTTGAGGGAAACAGGGAACACACCTATAGAACCGTTATAGTACAACATGATGAGAACTGTAAATGTTAGCGGAGAGAGCACTTAAGGACATCTCATTTGAGCCTGATGTAAGGAAAGGGTATCTGGGAAGACTTCTTGGGAATAGTGATTTATGTTTGAACAATGAGTTTTGATTAGCCAAGAGAAAAAAAAATATTTGTGTCAAGGAAAAGCATTAAAGCAAAAAATAAAAAACGATCTGGATTTTGTTTGTATCTGCTTTCAGGACACTGTAAAGTTTCCCAAATAGGGTTGCAAGAATTAGGTTGCTGGAAAAGTAATTGTGGTCTCAGGCCATGAATTTTCAATCATTATAACTATGCTCAAACACATCTTTATTAATCAAAATAGGAACCATTACAATAAACACATTTTTGTCAATGAGAAATAAGTTTGTTCATTACTCTAGCATAAAAATTTGTGCTTTGGGATTTGATAAATTCTTGGAAAGCATTTTCTGCCTTGTGCTGGTTGTGGAATCATTTTCCCTGCAAAACGCAGTTGAGATACTTGAAGAAGTGGTGATCAGTTGGTGAGAGGTCAGGTGAATATGGCAGATGAAGCAAAATTTTGTAATCCAATTTGTTCAAATTTTGAAACGTTGGTTGTACAACGTGAGGTTGGGTGTTGTCATGGAGAAGAACTGGAACCCTTCTGTTGACCAATGCCAGCTTCAGGCATTGCAGTTTTCAGTGCATCTCATCAATTTGCTGAGTATACTTCTCAGATGCAATGTTTTTGCTGAGATCCAGAAAGCCGGAGTGGACCAGACGGGCAGCAGACCACCAGGCAGTGACCATGACCTTTTTTTGTTGCAAGTTTGGCTTTTGAAAGTGCTTTGGAGCTTCTTCTCAGTCCAGCCACTGAACTTGTTTTCATATAAAATCCACCTTTGATCACATGTCACAATCCAATTGAGAAATGCCACATTGCTATTGCATAGAATAAGAGAAGATGACACCTCAAGACAATGATTTTTATCTTTTTTATTTTCAGTCAGCTCATGAGGCAACCACTTAAGGAGCTTTTTAACCTTTCCAACTTGCTTCAAATGCCTAATGACCATAGAATGAGCAACACTGAGTTCTTTGACAACTTCTTGTGTAGTTCTAAGAGGATCAGATTCAGTGATTGCTGCCATTTGTTCATTGTCAACATCTGATGGCCAGCTACACACTACTCATCCTCAAGGCTCTTGTCTTTTTACAAAACTGTTTGGACCACCACTGCCCTGTACATTTGTTGGCAGCTCCTGAGCCAAATGTGTTGTTGATTTTGAAAGATGTCTCTGCTGCTTTATAACCAATTTTGAACTCGAGAAAATTGCTTGAATTAGCTTGTCTAATATCATTTCCATAGTATACAACAAATATAAAAGGAACAGCAAAGTAATGTCATTAGAAAAATAACATAAAGTGAGAAATACACATTAAAATGATGTATAACATAACCACATTTATTTAAGAATCTATAATATCAAATGGCAAATTTCAACAATGCAAAAATCACAATTACATTTGCACCAACCTAAATCCAAACCGGTCATCTGATAGAACACTGGAATGAGGCTCACAGATTGCTTCTAAACTCTTACACAAGTTGCTTTGTCTAAGCCTTATTTTACTTTTAAAAGAAAATATCTATATTCTTATGAACTTTATTATTCTGACATTGTATGCTTTCCTCAGAAGAGTATTTTTTGGTCTCTAAATAGGTAGTAGAGATATCCAGAAGGGACTTTTTGTAGCGTAATTGGAATCCTGGGATGGTTGGAGAGATTTTTGGTGTGGGGCAGCTGAAAAGAATGGAATAGTAGATAGATTGAGAGGGAGGTAGATTGGAAGTAGGTAGATTGGTGAGGCTTCATTTGGGAGTGGATCAAAGGAGGGCAAGAATGTAGCAATGGTCGTAATGCACTTGGGTTATAGAAGATTCAGAAAGGATCCTCTTCTCTTTGCCATACACATAGTTGTGTGTGCGTGTATCATTCTGAAATTCATAAACTGTGGTCTAGTATAGCAGCAGTGTGGTTTGTGCATGTACTCAGAAGACTTACAGCCCAGGAGTGAATGAATGAATTTCTACCTTTCTTTCTCTTCGAAGCTCCCTTCCCTTATTTTTGGCTTGCTCAGAAGGAATTCTTAACCTTGTCACTTTTCCAGAAAGTGCTAGAAGTACTGCAGATTGAAAATAGAACTGCCTTATGACCCAGCAATCCCACTGCTGGGCATACACACCAAGGAAACCAGAATTGAAAGAGACATGTGTACCCCAATGTTCATCGCAGCACTATTTATAATAGCTAGGACATGGAAGCAACCTAGATGTCCATCAGCAGATGAATGGATAAGANAAAAAAAAAACTATGATAAACATGGGGGAAAAAAATAAAATTACTAACTGAAGAAATGTCATTCTTGAGGAAGATCCCTTTATTAAAGTGTATGACATATCATAAACACAAGCTGATGTTCTCTGGGCTGAATTCTATACATGTTTGGTCCATAAAATGTGTTTAAGGATGACAAGCAATAATTCAAAACTAAGATTTCACATACACATTTGAATTCCTAGCTTATTTTATAAAATCACAAGTCTTGATAGCATTGAAACACTAGTCTTAATGACAACAATTTGTGGGGCCTGAAAGCAGGAGGAGAANTGTTCTCTGGGCTGAATTCTATACATGTTTGGTCCATAAAATGTGTTTAAGGATGACAAGCAATAATTCAAAACTAAGATTTCACATACACATTTGAATTCCTAGCTTATTTTATAAAATCACAAGTCTTGATAGCATTGAAACACTAGTCTTAATGACAACAATTTGTGGGGCCTGAAAGCAGGAGGAGAAGGGGACAACAGAGGATGAGATGGTTGGATGGCATCACCGACTTGATGGACATGAGTTTGAGCAAGCTCCAGGAATTGGTGATGGACAGGGAAGCCTGGCATGCTGCAGTCCATGGGGTCACAAAAAGTCGGACATGACTGAGCAACTGAACTGAACTGAACTGAGTAGTATTTGCCTCCTTTACATGAGATACGT
This sequence comes from Neotragus moschatus, assembly GCA_006410615.1. Classification (NCBI taxonomy): domain Eukaryota; kingdom Metazoa; phylum Chordata; class Mammalia; order Artiodactyla; family Bovidae; genus Neotragus; species Neotragus moschatus. Next base: position 1,881,001 of record SJYA01000103.1, read on the forward strand.
GCTTCTAACCTAAGTGCTTTGTATTCCAGTTTTCCTACCTTTACCTTGGGAGACAAGGGAACCTCATGGTTTGGAGGGTTAAATAAATGAATATGTGTCAAGCTCGTCAGCCTGTGCCTGGTAGAGAATAACTGCTATATCAGTGTTTGCTGTGATTGTGATTATTATTCCTTTCTTGAAAGCCTGGTTGGTGGAAGTAAACCATTTCGTTTCTGAGTGGGCTTGGCTCAGCATCCCCTTCTCCAGGGTGCTGGTGTACTCCTGTTCTGTGCAGTAACTCTCCTGAGGGGCCGTGTAAAGGGGAATATCTATTGCAGTGCTCATCTGACTGTCAGCATATGCCATCTTTGTACCTCAGGATCCATGGTATTTTTCACTGTGATACAATGTTATCCCTGCTTCTATTAAAAAAAAAAACACTCTGATTAAACATAATTCTATGGGTCAAAAGGTTGAAACACATGAAAAAGTTGTGGATACAACTGTGAATAATTTTTATGAGAAGGAAAAGAAGGGATCTGGAGAAGGCAATGGCACCCCACTCCAGTACTCTTGCCTGGAAAATCCCATGGACGGAGGAGCCCGGTGGGCTGCAGCCCATAGGGGTCGCTAAGAGTCGGACATGACTAAGCGACTTCACTTTCACTTTTCACTTTCATGCATTGGAGAAGGAAATGGCAACCCACTCCAGTGTTTTTGCCTGGAGAATCCCAGGGACAGGAGCCTGGTAGGTTGCCATCTATGGGGTCGTACAGAGTCGGACACAACTGAAGCGACTTAGTAGTAGTAGTAGTTAGAAACTAAGGGGCTGCACAGAAAGAAGCTGCCAGTTCAGCATTTTTAATAGACCCAGGCTCAAGATGGCAAGACAAACATAAAAAATGAATTCCAAAAGGGGTGTCAGGTACTTGGATAAATAGTCAAGGAAAGCAAAAATCTAGCAGGAGCTTACTTTAAAGGACAAAAATTCAACTAATAATAATAAAGGACCTTGGGTGGAAAGTAGGAAATGTACAGGCAAGTTCTGCTGTTCTATAATGAAGAGATGAGGAGGAGGCAGAACTTTCTGACTCAGGTCTTGTGACCATCTTTTCTGGTAAGTGGAGGTGTCCAACAATGGAATAGCTTGCCTGGCAAAGTTGTACTTTTTTTAAGACATGGGAAGTACTCAAGCAATGGCTGGAAAATTGCTGGCCAAGTACAAAGCCATCAGGCTCTTTCTCCGAGAGGTCCGTCTGCTCAGGCAGACTAGGGACATGGGTTCTCCAGTGAGCCCCTGAATCCCTGTCCTGCATTGAGGAAGTACCACAGGACAGACCTACTCTCTCAGTTCATCCCTTACTATCTTGTTTCTGCTGCTCTTCCCAGCTCCTTTGGATGGTGTTTTATTTGCCTGACTCTAGTTTGATTCCATCTCCTTTCCAAAGTCTCTAAGGAATATTTTACCCATCTGGAGTTCAGCCCAGTCTCCCGACCCTTTTCTGTAGCTTGAAACTGCTAGTCTAGGAGAAAAATTAGAGAGTAAGTTATCATAAATCCGGTGGCCAAGTAGGGGAATCTCATTTTTCTCTTCACTTTTATGAGCCTATTTTTCTTTTCTATTTAATGAGATTCCACTGTAAGTAGAATATTTGGCTAAATCACCATTGTAGATCAGTTCATGTATTTGGAACATGATTGTATGATTTTACAGTATTTGGAGAAACAGATCATCACATTTTCCTAATAGGAAGCAAGGGAGAAGAGAAGCTGACTACAGAAGTTCAAAAAGAGGAGGGGAAAGATTTTTCTGATGTCCCTTTATTCTTCTACTGTGTCCTCACTGTGCTCAGTTGCCCCCAACTCTGCAGCCCAATGGACTGTAGCCTGCCAGGCTCCTCTGCCCATGGAATTTTCCAGGCAAGAACACTGGAGCGGCATGCCATTTCCTATTCCAAGGGATCTTCCCCACCCAGGAATCGAACCCACATCTCTTGTGTCTCCTGCATTGGCAGGTGGATTCTTTACAACTAGCACCACATGGGAAGCCCCTTTGTACTAGAGTTATGTATGTTAATAAGAAGGCACGCTGCTCTGCCTCCACACACATGACAGGCTAGAAAGGGCCCTTACGTCTGACCATGGCACCATGCTATAGCTGCAGTCGGGGGTCCTCACAGTGCTGCTGCTACATTCCTCTTTGGCTTTACGGGTTAAACTGGAGTGCAAAGTAGAAATTGGCCCTTAGCTAAATATAACTGCAGATATCGCTTGCCCAGTTCTTGGCTATCCTAGTAGGGTTTGTTGCTGGATCACAAGAGTATAATTAATGTGCCTCTCTTTCCAGCTGACAGAAGTTCCCTTTAAAGAATTGGCGAAACATGTTTCTTCTGTAAGTTCCAATTCCCCCATCAGAAAGTTATGAAATTCATTAAAAATGTTGCAATGATCATAATAGGTTACTTGTTATATGTGTGCTTTCAAGATACAGAGAAATATTGCTGAAATCGCACGATGGGGAAGAGGGGGTGGCAGGATAGATGGAGGGGAGAAAACACTGTGAAAAGTTCTTCCTTGTGCTTAAAAAAATAGAAAATATTTCTAGGGCATAGTTTTCCATAGAACATGCTGAATGGACAGTCTTGTGAAACCCAGAGGCAAATTGGAGTTTTGCCCCCACTGACCTGCCATTATGGAAAATACCTCCCTTCTCACTCTCCCCACCCCCACTTCCCACCCTTCCTCTCTCTTCCCCTAGTATCCTTGTCTGTTTTTGAACCTCTGCTACCATCTACTTCTTGGACTCTGCTTGTTTCTCTTTTTCTTCCTTCCGCCTGTATCCTCTAACTTGACTTCTATGCTTCAGTTCATCTCTCTTTCATTCATTTATGTAATACATTGGGACCACGTCCTCTGTCCTGCCTGTGTGTATGAGCACCCCCACCTGCCCTCGGTCATTGACGCATGGTGTTGACATCCTTTCCTACGCACATGCCCACACACTTCCCCAACTACACGGCTTCAACTGTGCCTTTGTTGGGGTCCTCCTTTGCCAGCACCGACTCAGTGGTGCTTCCTCTGCAATCGTGTCTTGATATCTGTTTGGATCAGTGTCATTTTAGTCTGACATGCAGACAAAGTACCACTCCAAGTTGTTCCCATGGAGCAGAGAGCAAGAAAAATGTCCTGGGAAAAGAGAGACAATGCCACCTGACTCTAAACTCAGTAACATGACTCTTGACCCTCACTGTTCTTAATGAATCCTTGCACGCACATGAGCTCTAGGTCATTCCCCACATTAAATGGTTTAGTTCAGGAATTTTTAGTTTGTGTTTACCATTTGGTATCATTTATAAAAATTTAATTTTATTTAATGATCTATTCATTTACTTTTTAAAAAAAGATTTTACTTTTTTAAAGAGCAGTTTGAGGTTCACAACAAAGTTAAGAGAAAGGTCCTGAGGTCTCCCATATACCCCTGCTCCCACACATGTATAGATTCCTCCATTATCAGCATCCTCCATCAAATACCTAACTTTTTAGGTTTCTATGCTAAGTTGATTCAGTCGTGTCCGACTCTGTGCGACCCCATAGATGGCAGCCCACCAGGCTCCCCCGTCCCTGAGATTCTCCAGGCAAAAACACTGGAGTGGGTTGCCATTTCCTTCTCCAATACGTGAAAGTGAAAAGTGAAAGTGAAGTCACTCAGTCGTGTCCGACCCTTAGTGACCCCATGGACTGCAGCCTACCAGGGTCTCCGTCCGTGGGATTTTAGGTTTCTAGTTCTATGTTTTTCCCAATTTGTTATGTGGTTTATCTTCCAACCTAAAACCTTCTCCAGATGGAGCTAGTTCCCGTTGTCTCTATTCTTCAGGAGCAATCTGCGCCAGTAGCAGAATGTTTCCATTGAGTCAGTTCTTGTGCCGCATTATACTTATATGTTTATATGCATCACTTTCTCTTGAGGAAGAATTTTTATTTTGTCTCAGTCAGTTCCAAGAAGATTGTAATAGCAACTACAGAACTAACCTTTCTACACATGTGGCAGAATTAGTCATGCCTGTTCTCAGGAAGCACCTAAATAAACAGAAATAGAAAAATCTTAGGTTCTACAGTGCACAGTCACATAATAAGAATTGCATAATCTGAGGTGGAGTTTCAGAAATAGAAGGATCACACAAGCAAAAATTTAAGTACCCAGAAAGCTTAAAATGAGCCTGTGCAATGTCCTTTCGCTAAGGAGCATACTTTTGCTCTATATGGAAGCATAAGTTATATCTGGACACCTTCATGGCCACTCCCACAGAGGGTAGAAAAAATCTTGGGAAACTCCTTTTCAGATTCTCTGATCTAGTTGGTTCCTTTCTCCATGCTGACTGCCTGCCAGCAGCACACTGTGGTTACCCTACCTCCAAAAAACAGAAAGGGACCCAAGGTGCTTTGTTCACTCTGATGTCACTCTTTGTGGTTCTCCTATCATTTTGATGTTTTAGGAAGTTCGGATATGGGATTGGCCAGTGTCCATGAGTTTCTTCCTCAGTCCCTCACATCCTGTCCTTATCTTTTTAGACCAGGGTCTAAGATAGAATTTAATGAAGAAATTGGCCACAAAATTACAGTTTGATATTTTAAGTCCCATCATAGTCACAGGTTCTGCCCACACTCAAGGAAAGGGAATTATAAAGGGAGTGTACACCAGGGGGGTAGAAATCCTTCCTCATCAAATTTTTAGTTAAACTAAAGGTTTAACTCAAGTTAATGTTATTGTGTATGGCTCCCATTAACCAATAAAGCTTAGTGATTTGTACTTGAGGCTATAGGAATGTACGAAATATGATTGATTTCCTAAAGGAATTAGTAGTAACCATGTAAGAAAAGAGAACATTAGATCGAGGGAGGGGATTAAGATAATTTATACAAGTTGTATAATGCACACATGTACTGTAAAAGGTATGTATGGGAAATGTCAGTGCAGACTGGAGTAGTATAGAAAGTTTTCTGGCAAAGATAAGTCTAAATTATGGACAGAAGCAGACATTGATGCATGTAGCAATGTTATTCCTGTATCGGTTACTGTCTGTAGATATTCTCTACAGATACTATGGAATAGGAAGAGTACAGAGAGTACAACAGAATTCCTTTTCTTGAGGGAGCTATGGCTAGATAGTCTGGTGGAGAGCACAGGTATGGAGGAAGGGATTGGCAGGCAGTACAGGGACTGCTCTCCAAGGTTCTGAACCATAGATAATCAATTCTCCTAAGACGTTTATGGGGTTGCACAGAGTCAGACACGACTGAAGTGACTTATCAGCAGCAGCAACCTTGACTGGGGCTTCCCTGGTGGCTCAGGCAGTAAAGAATCCACCTGCAATGCAGGAGATGTGGATTCTACTTCTGGGTTGGGAAGATCCCCTAGAGAAGGAAATGGCAACCCATTCCAGTATACTTGCCTAGGAATTCCCATGGACAGAGAAACCTTGTGGGCTACCCTCACGGAGTCGCAAGAGTTGGACAGGGCTTAGCGACTAAACTACCACCCACCTAACCTTGGCTGATTGGTTCAAACTCTCAGGAATGCTGAACCACATATGGGCAGAGGTGTGGAAGGGGAAAAAGAGAAGGAGTAAGATAGTGTCCCAGTGGTATAACCATGGGAAACTGGCAATTTTCAAATAATTGCAGAGACAGAAAAGAGTCACAGATCATGTCAGGCAAAATAATGGATAACTGTATTTGGTTTCTATTACTATGTAACAAATTCCAACAAATTCGGTGGCTTACAAACAAAATAATTTATAATCTTTCAGTTTCTGTGGGTCAGTAGTCTAGGCATAGGTTAGTTAGGTCTTTTCTTAGTCTCATAAAGAAAAGATTAGGGTGTTAATTTTTGCATTCCTTCCTGGAGGTAAAAGTGTTCTTTCAAGCTCATGTGGTTGTTGGCAGAATTCAAACTTGTGGTTCCTTATCGTTGTTAAGACTGAGACCCTCACTCTTGTTGGCTCTTAGGCAGGGTACACTTTGAGATCTTAGAGGCCACACACAATTACTTGTCACACAATCTCTTTCATAAGTGCTTACAATCTCTGTAACTTCAAGAAGGACCCACTCTCCTTTAAGAGTTCACTTAATTGGGTCAAGCCCACCCATAATGTCATTTTTTTTTTTATTAAAGTCATCTTATTAGTAACTTAGGGATTCCCTGATAGCCCAGTTGGTAAAGAGTCAGCCTGCAATGCAGGAGACACCGGTTTGATTCCTGGGAGGGGAAGATCCCCTGAAGAAGGGATAGGCTACCCACTCTAGTATTCTTGGGCTTCCTTTGTGGCTCAACTGGTAAGGAATCTGCCTCCAGTGCAGGAGACTTGAGTTTGATCCCTGGGTTGAGAGGATCCCTTGGAGAAGAGAAAGGCTACCCATTCTGGTATGCTGGCCTGGAGAATGCCATGGACTTTTTAGTCCATGGAGTTGCAAAGAGTTGGACACAACTGAGAAACTTTCACTCACTCAGTCATTAGTAACTTAATTATAGGAGTGGTATCTTGTCATAGTCATAGGTTCTGCATCCACTTAAGGCGAAGGAATTATACAGGGAGTGCAAACCAGGTTGTGGAATTTGGGGGGCCATTTTAGAATTCTGCCTAATACAATAAACAAAGGAAAGATAAACTTGTATAACAGCTTCTTTATTAAAATTATTTTGATTGCAGATAGCTGTATGAATTCTAAATAACTTAGGCTAAAAAAATAATTAATTAGACACATACTAGGCTATCTTACTGGAGAAAGAAATGGTAACCTACTCCAGTATTCTTTCCTGGAGAAACCCAGGGACAGAGGAGCCTGGTGGGCTGCCGTCTATAGGGTCTCACAGTCAAACATGACTGAAGTGTTAGCAGCAGCAGCAGTAGCAGGCTATCTTACAGATTCCAAGAAAGAACTGGGCAACCAGCCATTAGTAATGGGCTCTGGGAAAGTACTAGAGAACTCATTTAGCAGACCAGTTCTTCAATGAACCAAAGTAATTGTGCCTTTTAGTAAAAGTATAGTAAAATCCTAGGAGAAAATTTGGAGATAAGTGTGCACCCAGTCAAATACAACCAGGGGTAGGGTCTCATAGTACAGACATAGTTTATGAAACTCACTCCTCTGTACTGCAAATAGTTGAGAAATACTAATTACTGTGAACTATGCAGCTACCCCAACGAGAATTTATGCCTAGTGAGGCAAAATGATGCAATGTTGCCAATTATCAATGAATTTTGTGTAGACAGCACAAAAAATGTCACCCAAATAGAAATAAAGTAATTAAAATGTTATATTGTTTAAGTTACATTAAAATATTCAAATTTTCAGTGTTAATAGATTTTTGTTTTGATTAAACTGTTGGATTTTAATTGGTACAATTTAAATCTTAAGCGCAGGCGGCAGCTGTGAGTGGTGCTCTTAAGTTCAGGCGGCTGAGAGGAGCCACCCTGCGTCCAAGGTCAGGGACGACGGCCGGGAAGAGCCACCCTAAGCCTGAGACCAGAGGTGGCACCTGAGGCCAGGGGCATCAGCTGGGAGGAACAACCCAATGTCCAAGGAGCTGTGACTGCACAGGTGCAGGAAGGCCTAGAAGAGCTATCCCATGTTGAAGGTCAGAAAGGGCTGTGGTGTGGAGACACCCTTCATCCAAGGTAAGGAGCAGCGGCTGCACTTTGCTGGAGCAGCCATGAAGAGATACCCCATGCCCAAGGTAAGAGAAACCCAAGTAAGATGGTAGGTGTTGCAAGGGCATCAGAGGGCAGACACTGAAACCATACTCACAGAAAACTAGGCAATCTAATCACACTAGGACCACACCATCGTCTAACTCAATGAAACCCAGCCACGCCTGCAGGGCAACCGAAGACAGACGGGTCATGGTAGAGAGGTCTGACAGAATGTGGTCCGCTGGAGAAGGGAATGGCAAGCCACTTCAGTGTTCTTGCCTTGAGAACCCCATGAACAGTATGAAAAGGCAAAATGATAGGATACTGAAAGAGGAACTCCTCAGGTCAGTAGGTGTCCAATATGCTACTGGGGATCAGTGGAGAANCTTTATTGCTACTTAGTTACCAAGATAATTTTTCTCTTCAGTAGACCTTGAGATAATGGTTGTTATGGTAAAAAAGCAAAAACAAAAACAAAAAACCTAATTGTGTGGCCTGCTACTAAATGACATGCCCTGGTGAAAGAGAGAAAAGAAGAAGGGATGTGTGAGGGAGAGAGGTAAACCTGGCCAAATGACCCCAAAGCTAATATAATCAGTAGCCTGGGAAGAACGCTGGGTATCCTCTTGGACTGTAACCTGTGAGTCAAGGCCTCCTGAGCTCTGCTCTGGGGAGGTGAATATGCCATCTCTTGCAGTCCTGGATATGTGCTTTGTTGCAGGCCCCCTACTTTGCTTGTCTTTGCAGGGCTGTCACTGTGTGATTCATAACTCAGTATTAACTGCAGAAGAGGGAGGAGTGAATAGGGGAATTTTTTCATGTGACATAAAGTAACCAGCATCAGGGCTTTTCCACAGAAGCATTAATTACCCTTGTCAGTCTAACCAAGAACAAATTTTACTTCAACCAAGGATCATGGTACTTCACTNGTGTGATTCATAACTCAGTATTAACTGCAGACGAGGGAGGAGTGAATAGGGGAATTTTTTCATGTGACATAAAGTAACCAGCATCAGGGCTTTTCCACAGAAGCATTAATTACCCTTGTCAGTCTAACCAAGAACAAATTTTACTTCAACCAAGGATCATGGTACTTCACTGGCACCCAGCGAATGTGCAATGAAGGCTTTGCCATTTATCCATGAGTATAATAAGGTTAAAGTCTCTTGTGATTTATGATTTTCCCCCTTTCTCTTTAAACTAGTATGGTACCTATTAATAATAAGCACACAAGTCCAGAATGTGAGACAGACAGATGGAAGGTTATTGGTGACGAGACCAGGCTAACAGTGTGGAAATTAAGTTTTTTCAGACTTCTTTACTCATTGGTTTTCTTATCCTTTTTCTTATTCTATTATTCCCTTTACTGATTGTGGAAACTAAATGAATATTAGAATTAGAAAGAGCCCCAAAGATTATCTTATCTATTTTAAGGAAAAATTGTGAAAGACTAAAATTTGATGAGTGTCCTGTTTGATTCTTATCTTTGATGAGAATATTTTATGACTCTACCAAGATAAAAGTTAGTTTATAAAAAACTGATAGTAGTGCAAATAATAGCTATTTATAGAAGTGCATCTGGTAGAGTCTAGTTAGTTTTCGCTCCATGGATATAGATTAATTTTACTAGTTTTGCATTTGTAAGTTCAGCATTCCTTACCTGACTCCAATTATGTGGCACCTTGCATTCTGTTTTGAACCAGTTGTGATATCTTCTTGGTTCTCTCATCAAAATCTTGGCCTGTGTTCATTCTACATCTGTACAAGGAATATGATTTTGTCTTTTTTAAAATGATGCCTTAACATTACAGATAATGAAAAAAAGAGAGAGAGAAAGTAAATGACACAAACTTTTTGTCATCATTGAACTCAAATCCATGTCTCTTGACCTTGATTCGAGAAACTGAAATTGACACCATGAACTCTTCCCCAATCTAATTGCCTGTATTCTATACTTCCTCACGTTTTCTTGACCCTTTGAAATCAGACCACATCTCCAGAGCACAGTAATTGATAGCTTCATATCTACTTGGTATGTATCATTCTGTCCCCTCCTCCCAGAAGATATGTAGCAATTACTTTGGGAAAGGCAGGGAAGGTGTTAACTATAGTGTATATTCTGAGGAGCTACTGAGATCCTTTCTGCTCCCTTCTCCACACCCCTTTTCCCTGACTGTTCAAAATGCATCCCCTCATCTGACCCTCACTGACACTTGGGTGAGTACTAACACAGCATCATTTATCTGACCAGAAGGAACTGATCCTAAATAAAACCCAAATATACTTAGAGGAGTAAATATTGTCTTTCACACAAATGAATTGATTGACATTTCCGGTTTGCACTCTAGCTGAAGGGCGGTTGACAGAAGACTGGTTTAAAGGATGTGGACACCCGGTCTTTGGTGGGGAGAGGCTTTTTCTGTCACACCCATCATTGATCTGTTTCCGTGGCCCTGGTATTTGGAGGAGCTGATTTCTACTCTTATGTGCTTGGCTCCTGAGTCACTGTGCCCCTGCTTGGTGTGTTCTTCTCCCTTCACGCAGGAAAACTTAGTGGCGAGAAGTTTCTTGTGACTGAAGGTTATGACTGTGGGAGCCTCTGAAATCTGTATTAGAGAATTCCAAATTAGTTTGCAAAGTCATATTTTTCTAGAGCTTACTGGAGTTATACATTTTATACCTTTCTCTCTTTTAACCTATTCAGCATTAATGCCTTCTTAAACTGATTTGTTTACCTCTGATGCCCTCCTACAAACTATCTTTTCCTCTAAACTTTCCTGATGGGCCTCACGATAATACATCACCATTCCTCTAGACGACCCCAGGTTTTTATCCAGTCACTAGAGACAGGTATCTACCAGGTTACTTAAACTCAGTTATAACCATCTCTTTTCATATATAGGCAAATACTAATGAAGTTTCACCTATTGTGGTATTATACAGTATGTTATGGAGGTTCATAATTTGTGCAGACCCTTGATCTCTGGATATTGTTATATTCTAGTGAATACCCACTTTTCTATATCACAGGGGCATCTTAAATTTCTTACTTACCTTCTTTTCACCTCTTCTTTCTTCCTTATTTCCTTTTTCTTTTTTCCTCCCTTTTTTCTTCCCTCACTAATTACTTACTAAGTTCCCAATATGTGTCTAGTACTTTGCTAGACACTATGGAATATGCTATATCATCCAAATTAAACATTTTTCAAGTCAAAGTTTTAGAGGTTATATAATATAGCTTAGAATGTATAAAAAACATTTTGCCTGGAGATGATTTTCATTTGTTTTTGTAGACAGACATGAAGAATATCTTTTGAAATTTCTACCATTTAAAAAAATGTAGATAGAAAGGCCAACTTTAGGTTGAGTCATGACAAAATTTGAACTTTCAGCATGGTTAATGAGTACTTGTTTTGGTAGATATATTTAAAATATCAGTAACTATGAAGATAATAACAGTTACATACATTCTGAGCATTTTCTGTCTCAGTCCTCTGTAAGACATTTTATATATGGTTGGCATGATCAAACTTTGTCTGGGACCCAGAGCTAAAGTCCTTAACTAAGCAAAAAGAAATCATATGCAATGACTGAAGCAAGAAATTCAGTTGAACAGGTACTTCTAATTGATTAGATTCTACACTTGAGACAGAACCTCTAAAATAGTTATTTTATTAAATGAGATATTTTTCAAGCCAGGACTCAAATTGACCAATATTAGTTCTATTGAACTCTTCCTTTTTCATTCTGGATAATTCAGTAGTACTACAGATTTACAGATTAATCTTTGGAAAAGCGTCCTTGAATTTTATGTTTGTGTGAAATTCCCCTTTATTAAACTGTTTCATGTGATAAGATGTGAGGATGAATTCTGCTGGATATGGAGAAATTGGAACTGTCATACATTGCTGGTGTGAGTGTAAAATAGTGCATTCGGGAAATAGCTTTGGCAGTTCCTTAAAATGTTAAAGATAGATTTACCATATGACTCAGCAGTTCTACACCAGATTTACCATATAACTCAACAATTCTATACCTAAGTCTAAACCCAGAGAAATGAAAATATACACTCACACAAAATTCTTATACATGAATGTTCATAGTGGCTTATTTATAATAGCTGCAAAGTAGAAACAACCCAAATATCCATCTATTGATTATTGGATAAATAAAATGGAGTATGTTCATGTAATGGAATACTGATAGTCAGAAAGGAATGAATCTTTGTTACATGCTGCTAAGTTGCTTCAGTCGTGTCTGATTCTGTGTGACCCCATAGATAGCAGCCCACCAGGTTTCCCCGTCCCTGGGATTCTCCAGGTAAGAACACTGGAGTGAGTTGTCATTGCTTGTTACATGCCACAATATGAATAAACCTTGAAAATATTATACTAAGTGGAAGAAGCCAATCACAAAAGACTGCATATTGTATGATTCCATTTATGTGAATTTCCCAAGGAGGCAAATTCATAGAAAAAGAAAATAAATTAGTGGTTGTCAAGGACTGGAGTTGGGGGTAAATGGATGATTGCTAACTGGTAAGAAGTTTCTTTGGGGGCTAATAAAAATGTTCTGGGATTAGATTGTGTGTAGTGAGAGGTTGTATTGTTCTGTGAATATAATAAAACCACAAAAGAATTTTGTACTTTTAGTGTTTAAATAGTGAATTTTATGGTATGTGAATTATATCTCCACAGAATAGTTAAAAAAAATAACTTGCAGGATAATATGCATAAATGTAAAAAAAAAAAAAAGGATCTACAGTTCATAGATTTCCTTCTGTACCAAGAATATATGTGAGGAAACTGAATAAATATTATTTATCTGGTTAGCTGGAAGTCTGGAAGTTTGAAGTCTTCTGAATTCTAGACAGTTATTTCAAGGAGAGATTGGGAGAGTTAGTAAAAGCTGTGGAGGTTACTTCTACCACTAAGGGTTACTGGCTGTGGCTGCTGGATTCTGTTTTCTGTTCTTTGAGAAATGACAGTAATGATGTCCCATGGTGGGGCACGGGGTGTGTGTGTGAGAGAGAGAGAGAGTGAGAAAGAGAGACAGCCTGACACATAGGGGTACATTATTATTTTATTACGAATGTTATCATTACCTTTATCTAGGAGAGCACAGCTTCTGTGCCTGGTGTAACATCTAGGACTCGGATTTAGCATAGGGAATATGTTAAAATAGCCACAGAGACACTTGCCCCTCAGCTCTTGCGTACCTAAAAATAATTTTCTTGTTTGTCTCAGAAAATTATCATTTTAGTGAAATAATTTTTTTCTTTCTGAATTTTCAAAGTGTACATTTTTACCCTACAATACTTTCTATGAAAGGACTTTTAAAGGAATACCTATTTTTAAAAATTGAGGGCTACTGAGATGAAGTAGAAAATTAATTGGAACTCATGTACACCTGAGACAGAAAAAAATAAAATAGAAAAGAAAAAAAAAAAGAAAATTAATTGGAAGCTATGTGAATTTAAAATTTCGTTATTTTTAAGAGTGAAAGAATTATCAGTTTAAAGACAAAAACAAGATTCTAATTAGTTAATGAATCAATGGCAAAAGTATCTCTCTGAGGTGAAAAGATTTTAAGGACTCAGTGAAGGAGCCAGGTGTAAAAACAGAGAGAAATTTGAGGTTAAAAATTACAGAGAGAAAGGCAGAAAGTAACACCAATGCTCCCCAAAATTCAGTGTTAAAAAGCTAGCACATTTAATGAAACTATTAATTAGCTTAAAGTTTAAAAAGCACTAATATTTTAGGCATAAATGGGTTTAAAAATGTTGTTTTTCTTTTTTTTTAACTTTTTCTTTTTTTTAATTTTTATTTTTACTTTATTTTACAATACTGTATTGATTTTGCCATACATTGACATGAATCCACCATGGGTGTATATGAGTTCCCAATCCTGAGCTCCCCTCCCACCTCCCTCCCCATATCATCTCTCTGGATCATCCCTGTGCACCTGCCCCAAGCATCCTGTATCCTGTATCAAACATAGACTGGCAATTTGTTTCTTACATGACAGTATACATGTTTCATTGCCATTCTCCCAAATCATCCCACCCTCTCCCTCTCCCTCAGAGTCCAAAAGTCCTTGCTATACATCTGTGTCTCTTTTGCTGTCTTGCATATANACCTTTTCCAGTCCTGTGGCCACTGCTGAGTTTTCCAAATTTGCTGGCATATTGAGTTCAGCCCTTTCATAGCATCATCTTTCAGGATTAGCAGGCTACAGTTCATGGGGTCACAAGAGTTGGACATGACTGAAAAGACAGCATGCATCCATGCACGCACTGTAAAGATATCAGCTATGTAGGAAAAAGGACATCATCTACTTTGAGCCCATGGTGTATTGGAGTCAGCAGTTCGGCTCACAAGAGCCAATTCTTAAACTTTCAGAAATCCTGAGCCAGTTGTTAAACATCCATTACTAAAAATGAAATTATACAAACTTTCAATTAAATATATTGAAACAAAGATGATAAGGATTCCAAATATGTTTTACTGCATTTTACTATTAACTCTACTCTTGAGCAGATTTGTATTTATTATCTCTGTGTTGTGGAAACATTTTGGAATGAAGTCATGCACAATCTCTTCCCCAGATCCTGGATTCAATGATGATATGTTGATAGCTAGATGTCAGCCATGTTTGAAGTATTTACTGCATGGAAATTGGCACACACTAGGAATCATGTCAGCTTCCCTGGTGGCTTAGATGGTAGAGAATCCACCTACAATGCAGGAGACCTGGGTTCAATCCGTGGATTGGGAAGATCCCCTGGAGGAGGGCATGGCAACACACTCCAGTATTCATNATCAGCTATGTAGGAAAAAGGACATCATCTACTTTGAGCCCATGGTGTATTGGAGTCAGCAGTTCGGCTCACAAGAGCCAATTCTTAAACTTTCAGAAATCCTGAGCCAGTTGTTAAACATCCATTACTAAAAATGAAATTATACAAACTTTCAATTAAATATATTGAAACAAAGATGATAAGGATTCCAAATATGTTTTACTGCATTTTACTATTAACTCTACTCTTGAGCAGATTTGTATTTATTATCTCTGTGTTGTGGAAACATTTTGGAATGAAGTCATGCACAATCTCTTCCCCAGATCCTGGATTCAATGATGATATGTTGATAGCTAGATGTCAGCCATGTTTGAAGTATTTACTGCATGGAAATTGGCACACACTAGGAATCATGTCAGCTTCCCTGGTGGCTTAGATGGTAGAGAATCCACCTACAATGCAGGAGACCTGGGTTCAATCCGTGGATTGGGAAGATCCCCTGGAGGAGGGCATGGCAACACACTCCAGTATTCATGCCTGGAGAATCCCTATGGACAGAGGAGCCTGGTGGGCTACAGTCCATGGGGTCACAAAGAGTCAGACATGACTAAGCACAGCACAGCACAAGAATCATGTGCCTTCTGTCCAAAAAGCTAGTCATTAAACATTTTCTTGCATATCACTGCTTTGAACCCAGAGACCTAATAGTTTGAGGGTCTGAAGGCTGAGTTGCCAGATTTGGCACACAGAGTAGACCTTCGTCATAACTGTAGTTACTCAATACATTTTAAATGCTTTTCTTGTATTTTGGTAAGTCCCTTAGGTGTATTAGAGTCCAAAACGGCTCTTCCACCTCCCATGCCACTAAGCACAGGTGTATGACCTAAGAAGAGGGTGCTGCCTGGAATCTCTCTTGCTTGCAGTGTTGGCAGAGTGTGACGGAAGGGTGTGGAGAGTCAGGGGCAGTGGTAGAGCTGCTCCCATGACGCCCTAGGGTCTCCTAGGCTGTGAAAACTGCGCTGTCTGTTGTGCCTTGTGATGGGTCGATCACACATTCAGGAACTAAACGGGTGATCTGGTTCTTATTCAGGGCTAATCAACCTTGGAGCTGAGCCTCAGCCTGATTTTCTGACTGTGTGCTTCTGGAAATTTTGTGATCTTCCTCTTTCATCCATTTATCTTCAGCATGAAATAAATAAATGGCTTCTGAGGTCTGAAACAAAGGGCCCATTAATGTAGCAGCTTATTTCTGTTTTAGTACATCATAAATGAAACTATAATTGTTTAAACTTTGGCATTATAGAACAAAAATTATATGGCATAGATTAAAATCTTTATTACCAATTTATTTATATTTTTATAAAAATGTTGAAAAGTATAAACGTACTTATTACCCATGACTCATCACTACTAACACAAAATTTCTTCCTTTTTCTTTTTGTACACAGTATACAATCTTATAAGAGCAAGCTCACACTGTTTATGTTGTCTTGCATTATACTACATTGGTGGCATTAGTCATATGTATTTAATAAGCATTACCTGCATTTGTCTTTCTAAATCAAAATTTTATTATAGACATTCTTTTGAATCTGTTTCTTCTGAAGCTTTGCTAAGTTTTTGATTTGGGGAGAGACAATCATATTCTAGAACAAGCATGGCCTTTGAAATTCATTTATTCTTTCATTCATGTGTTTAATAAATGTTGAGTATACACCATGTACAAGACACTGTTAGTAAGTGATAGAGATACAATAGTAAGCATATAGAAAACAAAATCCTTGCCCTCAAGGAGATTATAGTTTGATGAGGAGATAGACAATACAGCTAATGAGTGTGTACATTAGCCTGTGTGGTAAAGGTGATAAGGTACTGTGGAGAAAAATAAAACTGAGCAGGGAAGGTGGGAAATGCTGGGAGTAGGGAAGGTATGTTTAATTCTAAGCAGGGTAGTTAAAGTAAGACTCAATTTTTGCAACTCTACTCCTGGGCATATGTCTGGGCATAATTCAAAAAGATACACATACCCCAGTGTTCAATGATGCAGTTTTTATAATAGCTATGACATGAGGCAACCTAAATGTCCAGCAACAGCTGAATGGATAAAGAAAAAATGGCACATATATACAATGAAATATTATTCAACCATGAAAAAGAATGAAATGCCATTTGCAGCAACATGGATGGACCTAGAGACGATCACACCAAGTGAAATAAGTCAAACAGAGAAAGACAAATATCATATGATATTACTTATATGTGGAATTTAAAAAAATGATACAGGTGAACTTATCAACAAAACAGACTCAGGGACCTAGAAAACAAACTTGTGGTTGCCAAGGGGAAACATGGGGGGGGGGGGGATAAATTAGTAGGTTGGGATCAACATACAAGTGCTACATATAAAATAGATAATCAACACAGATCTACTGTATAGCATAGGAAACTCTACTCAATACTCCGTGTGTTCATCGCTGAGTCGTGTTTGACTCTTTGTGATCCCCATTGACTGTAGCCCACCAGGCTCCTCTGTCAATGGGATTCTCCAGGCAAGAATACTGGAGTGGATTTCTGTGCCCTCCTCCAGGGGATCTTCCCAACAACCCAAGTCTCTTACATCTCCTGCATTGGCAGACAGGTTCTTTACCACTAGTGCCACCTGGGAAGCCCACTCAATACTCTGTAATAACTTATATGGGAAAATGATCTGAAAAAGAATGGATACATGTATATGTATAACTGAATCACTTTTTCATATACCTGAAATTACCACAACATCATAAATCAATTATCATCCATCTTAAGATAAAAATGCTTTAAATAATAAAATAGGACTTGCTGATAATGTGACAATTGAGTCAGGACTTAAAAGAGTTGCTGAGGAAAAGCCTTCCAGGCAGAGAGAAGCTGGTAGAAAGGCCTGGGGTAGGATCTTATCTGTCTTATTTGAGGAACACTGAGAAGGCCAGTGTACCTGAAGTAGAATCAGCAAAGGGGAGAATAGTAGTAAATGAAGGTGAAAGAGAGAACTCAGAGAGTTTGATCATTGAGGATGGCTGGCCCCTACAAGGATTACAGCTTTTACACTGAGTGAATTGGAAAAACAGCTGGATTAGTTTGAGCCAGAAGAGAAACATGATTTCAATTGTGTTTTAA
Source organism: Neotragus moschatus (assembly GCA_006410615.1). Classification (NCBI taxonomy): domain Eukaryota; kingdom Metazoa; phylum Chordata; class Mammalia; order Artiodactyla; family Bovidae; genus Neotragus; species Neotragus moschatus. The sequence goes on from SJYA01000103.1 coordinate 1,898,626, forward strand.
AAGCATCACTCTGACCTGCTATTCAAAGTGTTGTCTATGAACCAGGAACACGGTCATCACTTGGAGCATGTCAGAAATGGAAACTCTCAGGCCCCACCCCAGATCTTCTAAACCAGCATCTGTCTTTAACAAGATCCCCAGGTGGTGTGTATGCACAATACAGCTTGAGAAACAGTAACGCAGGCTGAGGAGGAGGGTAAGAGAAATATCCAGTGACCAGTAAGAGGTTCTTGCTGAACTTGTGGAAGAAGATGATAACAGCATGGGCCAGGAAAGTGTCGGTGGAGGGGGAGAGAAGAAAAACTGAATGTGAGTTGTAAGAGAGGACAGACCAAGACTGTCTTCATAGTTTTTGGCTCATGCAAGTGGAAGGATGGAGCTCTCATTACCTGAGTTGGGGAAAGAAAAAAGTGAAGATTTGTCAAATTATGTTTGAGATGTGTGAAGGTTAATTACAAGTGCTTACTTGGAGACTGTTTTGGACAAGATTAACATTTAAATTGGTAAACTTTGGATAAAGCAGATTGCCCTTCATAAGGTGTCAGCTTCATCCAATCAGTTGAAGGGAATAAAATGAAAGCACTGATTTTTCCCCAGCAAGAGGGAACTCTCCAGTAGACTGCCTTCAGACTTATCTGAACAGTTGACTCTGGATATCTGCCTATCAGCCCACACTGCATATTTGAATTTGCCAGCCTCCATAATCATGTAAGCCAATTTGCCAATTCCTTATAATAAATTTCCTTTCGGTTCTGTTACTCTGGAGAGCCCTAACTAGTACAAGATGTTAAACAGTTATGTAAGTTTAAATTTTAGGGAAAGAATAGGTCTCTGAACATTAAAAAAATTGAGAATCACCAGCATAATCTAAAGTCATTGGATTAAGTAAAATTACCAAGGAAGTGAGGTAGATAGAAAAGGGAAGAAGTCAAAAGGACTAAATTCTGGGGCCCTTCAATGTTAAGAGGTCAGAGAGGAAAGAAGAAATCAGCAAAAGCTGAAAAGGAGAGGTCAAGGAGGAGAAAAAACCAAAACAAAAAACAAACATGTGAATGTGATGCCTGGAAGAAAAGTGAAGAATTTCAACAAAGAGGTTGTGATTAATGTGTCTAATGTTATTGTAAGTGAAGTAAGATGAACACTGAGGATTACACACGTGGAAATGGAGGTCTCGGATGACCTCGATGTGCTGTGTCCATGCAGAGGCGGACCATGGATAACCTGACTGGAGTGAGTTTAGGGGAGAGTGGGAGAAGGAATGATTAGTTAAATGTGTGTGTATGGATATTTTATGTATTTTAAAATTATTTTTTAAATCAATGACTTTTTATAACAATAGTGGGTTTTGCAGAAAAATTGAGAAATACAGAAAATTCTATTATACTTAACTCTCATAATTTCTCCTAATAATAACATCTTGAATTAATGTGATATATTTGTCACAATCTATGAATCAATATTGATACACTATCATTCATAGCATTTTATTTATTTATTTTTGACTGCACTGGGTCTTCGCTGCTGCATGTGGGCTTTTCTTTAGTTGCAATGAGCGGGGGCTACTCTTCTGTTGCTTTGCTCAGGCTTCTCATTGCGGTGGTTCCTTTTGTGGAGCACAGGCTCTAGGGTGTATGGGCTTCTGTAGTTGCTGCATGCAGCCTCAGGGGTTGTGGCTCACAGGCTTATTGCCTTACGGTAAGTGGGATCTTCCCTGACCAGAGATAAAACTTGTGTCCCCTCCATTGCAAGGCAGATTCTTAACCTCTGCACCACCATGGAAGAACCATCATGGAAGCCTCGAAATATACTTAACATAGAGGAGAGTGAAAAAATTGGCTTAAAGCTCAACATTCAGAAAACAAAGATCATGGCATCCAGTCCCATCATTTCATGGCAAACAGATGGGGAAACAGTGGAAACAGTGGCTGACTTTACTTTTCGGGGCTCCAGAATCACTGTAGATGGTGACTGCAGCCATTAAATTAAAAGATGTTTATTCCTTGGAAGGAAGGTTATGACCAACTTAGACAGCATATTTAAAAGCAGAGACATTACTTTGTCGACAAAGGTCTGTCTAGTCAAGACTATGGTTTTTCCATTCATCATGTATGGATGTGAGAGTTGGACTACAAAGAAAGCTCATCACTGAAGAGTTGATGCTTTTGAATTGTGGTGTTGGAGAAGACTCTTGAGAGTCCCTTGGACTGCAGGGAGATCTAACCAGTCCATCCTTAAGAAGATCAATGCTGGGTGTTCATTGGAAGGACTGATGTTGAAGCTGAAACTCCAATACTTTGGCCACCTGATGCAAAGAGCTGACTCATTTGAAAAGACTCTGATGCTGGGAAAGATTGAGGGCAGGAGGAGAAGGGGATGACAGAGTATGAGATGGTGGGATGGCATTACCGACTCAATGGACATGACTTTGGGTAAACTCCAGGAATTGGTGATGGACAGGGAGGCCTCGTGTGCTGTGGTTCACAGGGTCGCAAAAAGTAAGACATGACTGAGTGACTGAAGTGAACTGAACTGGACATTAGGGTTCACTCTGTATAGTATAGTTCCATGAGTTCTGACAAGTGTATAATGGGTCAATCCCTGGTTACAGTGAAACTTTTGAATCACAGATCAACTGCTTACTAAGCTATGTGACCTTGAGTGAGTGACTTCAAACATTGAATCTCTATAAATTATTATGCTTGAAAAAGGTAAAGTAGATGAGAATACCTATCATAATTAATGACATCATTAAAGTGTTAATACTCTTCCACTCTCTTTTGAATGAAAACCAGGAGATCTTGCCAAATACTTGCAGTTTTGTTAAAATGAAACATTGCAGTTTTATAATACTTTAAATGTTTCCAGCTTAATGTGCCTGTTTTTTCATCTCAGGGCATCTATCTTTTCCATATAACTGTTTAACGGCCATAATTGTTAGTATTTGGTTCAGATAAGTGTTGGTTCCAAGAGATGAAGAGGTCAAGCCATCAGTTCATCTTTATATGAGTCAGTTAGTTCTACAATAAGAAATATGGTTACATTGCCACAGATAACACATATCACCAACCCTGGCCATCCATCTCTTATGGACTGACTGGCCTCAGCCTGAGCATGCAGATATCCCAGTTCGATTTTAATCACTTTTAGAAAAACAACTGATGCCGTAAGACTTTCAGGTGATTTAATACGTTTTTAAGTGAAAACTATTTCCCATTAGAGTTTTTGGTAGAAGGACTTTTAACATTGTATGGAAGGTTAATTAGACAAACTGTAAGGACCCTTTCAGTCTGATTCTTAAATTTATTTAAGAGCTAGTAAAATAAGTATGAGATTCTGGAGTCAAAGAACAGTACTCTTATGGGAGAAAAGAGCATAGATTGTTGAAAGGAAATATGTTTGAAAACTTGAAATTTTGATGGGCTTCATAGAGCAGAAGGAAGGTGACTATTTCTCTAAGCTCTTCTAGTAGGAGATTTGGGGGTTTTTTTTTTTCTGGAAGGTATAATGATTACTCTATAGAATCAAATTTTTTATAAGATAGTATTCTATGAAAATATCTAGTTTGTGAAACTAATGACTAAGCTGAGCTGANACTAGATGGACCTTAGTTGGCAAAGTAATATCTCTGCTTTTGAATATGCTATCTAGGTTGGTCATAATTGGTTCAGTAAGAAACATTTTTCCCCTCAGTTTTTCTGAAAAGTGCATTAATTATAAATTGTCCTTTTGAATTTTTGGTGGAAGTCTGATAATACTTCTGGGGTCTCAGAATGACAATGAGTTCTGGCATGGAGGTGGAGTTCACTAAGAGTGGTGAGTATGTTAGTAAAGGTGGTGGTTGAGGTTCAGAATGAGACATCTACCACACAGAATAAGTTGTCAGCAGCAGTTACTATAGCTGCCCAGAGTTGGACAAGGGAGGACTAAAGTGGGCATATCAGCACTAGGGATTAGAGCTTCAGATAAAGAATAGGTAAGATTTAGGGTCAGGTTAACCAGATCAGGATAAAGGAAGTCAGGAAGAGCAAAGCCAAAGACATGCCAAAGAGAAGGCAAGGATGAGACCAAACCTTCTAGTTTAACCAGGTTGTTTCATTCTGAGTGACTGTCCTGGTTTCGGAGACAAAGCCATCGACCAGATAATTCTTTATGGCCCTCACAGAATTGTTTCCATCTACTCAATCATTCATGTAACATCTTCATTAGTGTATTCAAGTAACACTATATGATTAGCTACTTAGTATATTTTTATATAAATTTTAAAACCTTGAACTTTAGGTCTGTCTTCTTTAAAAGGGACTTTTTAAATCACTATTTAAAATGTGGAAACTTTTTAATATAAAAAGAAAGCTAACTATAAGTATAATAGAAACAAAGCACTGTTAATTAAATTATAACTCATTATTCTTTATTGTATTTTTCCAGACTCTGATATTGATATCCATTATCTCTTTATTAAATGGAAGATTACCTTAGTATTGGATCACTGAATGAGTATATCAAATTGAGTCTTCATCTCTAGTTGGAAAGGCTGAAGGAAAACAAAAAAAGGCATGATAACTTTTTCACTATTTGATCCAATGTTATTTATTGCCTGTTCTAGGCATGATATGAAACCTTCTCACACAGCACCCCAAATCATCACGTTTACAACTCAAATTTATTTTAAATGTCATATCTGGGAGACACTGTATGTGTGTGTTAGTCACTCAGTCATGTCTGACTCTCTGACCCCATGGACTGCAGCCCGCCAGGCTCCTCTGTCTGTGGAATTCGCCAGACAAGAATACTGGAGTGGGTTGCCATTTCCTTCTCCAGGGGAGATACTACTCTAGAATAAAATTTCTAAAAATCTGGAAAACAATTTCCAAGCCTTAGTGAATAGACTTCTGTTGATCTATGAAAGGATTGATGATGGTCTATATTGAAATAAATTTTAAAAATAGGGTAACGTGTGAATTTTTTCTTAATGTTAAAATTATTCAACTTATGGTTGCTATGAGATTAATCTTATTTTTTAATTGTAAAATGTTTATTGATATGAAATGACAATAATGATAGAGGATTATTTTATTCTGTTTTTATGTTAAAATGTATATAAAGACTTATCCTTTCCAAGTTTGAGGAAAAAAAAAAAAATGTTTCCGATTGGTCAAGACCACAGTTTGGAAGCTTCAGGTCTAGCACAGTTTGGAAGCTTCAGGCCTAGACTTTTACCTTTAAAAGCCTGCAGATTCTCTTGGTCTTGTGCCCCTTTTGCTCCATCATCTCAGAATGTGGACCTTATCCTCAAGGTTATCTTCTTGGTTCCAAATGGCTGCTGCTGCTCAACTGCCATGTTCAAGTTTCAGGTGAGACAGAGGAAAAAAGGAGATCACATAAAATTGGTGCCTGATGATTTATGTCCTTTTAAGCAGCCTTTCTGGTTGTCCACTCAACACTTTAGCTTACACATCACTGGCCAGAACCTAATCACATGGGTACAACCAGGTGTATAGTACACCTGGAAATGTCTTTTGACTTGGTTTCCATAGAAATAGAGTTAGGTTTCTTTTACTAAGGATAAAGAGGAAAATAGATATTGAGTGGCAACTGGTGTCTGTACCACACCGTCTTTCAGTCCTAGCTCAAGTCATGTGGTTCTTTTTCTGAAACACACTGTCTCTTGTAGGTTCTCTCACCTGAAATAGAATCTTTGCAGGATTCATTTGGATTTTTAAATCACATCCCACCTTCCTTGCCTTCTTGTCTTTTCTATCCAACTATATATAATAAGCTCTTTACATGCAGGAGTTATTTTTATACCTCTTCAGAGGTATTACATGAAGCATCTAACTGGCCTTATATATGCTTCATGATTAATAAATTTTGTCAATTATTTTATTAGGGTATCAAGAATGAGTAAAGAGGTATAATGACTGGGTTGGAAGGATAACAAGTAAATCTCAACTCTTTGCACCAATGTACCTACCCTCTCCCCAAAGTTTTTCTAGGATTGACCCAGTCTGTACTTCTCAAAATCATCTGGTAGGTCATCTCTCCTATCCATGTAATTGTTACCTTTTCCCAGGGCTACTTCCCCACATGTAAAACTTCCTTTCAGACTTCATTTGTTTGTGTGTGTGATTCATGACCAAGAGAAAACTTTTCAGGAGTATAGATGGTTCTCTGTGAAGCAGGAGTTGGTAGCCATCCAGCTTACCTGGGCAGAAATCCACACTACAATCTGTGAGTGTCTAGATTGGCAAGAATTCTCTGGATTCAGCAGAAAGGACACTACCTGGACAGACAGCAGAATTTGAAGTCCAAATTGCCTTTTCTGGCTTGAGTGACTCCCTAAAGCTCATTGCCAGCAGGGATGAGCTTTGCATGTTCCCCTGACTCTAGACTCTTCATGTCCTGGGCCCTTCAGTCGAGAAAGGATTAAGCTGGATCTTTCTCCCAGGGCTATATTTTGAAAAAAGAAGAAGAAAAATGAGAAGAGAGCCTTTGTTTCTCAGTCACCTGCAAGTATATCATTATAGTCTAAGAGAAGTAAAGCGTGGATAGTTTCCTGTAATTATCACCATATATTTACATATATATACTATATATTTACGTATATATACATTAAAGATGAATGCTAGACTAAGTAGTGAGGCTGCGTGTCTGTATGTGCGTATGTATAAATCAGTATGCTAAATATATCTGGTAAATTTTTCACGTTTTCTGAGGCAGTGTGTGCATGCGTGCTAAGTCACTTCAGTCATGTCCAACTCTTTGCAACCCTATGGACTGCCTATAGCTACAGGCTCCTCTGTCCATGATATTATCTAGGCAAGAATACTGGAGTGGTTTGCCATACCCTCCTCCAGGGGAACTTCCCGACGCAAGGATTGAATCCAAGTCTCTTAGGTCTTGTGCATTTGAGACTCTTTGCTATTCCAGGGACTGTAGCCTACCAGGCTTCTCTCCCCCTGGGATTCTCCAGACAAGAATACTGGAGTGGGTTGCCATTTCCTTCTCCAGGGGATCTTCCTGACTCAGTATTTTCCTCTAAATGTTTTAACCTAGTTAGCCTTTGTTACTTGGAAAGAACAGCTGAAAAAAAGGAGTATGTCAGATAAATACATGAATCTGTGAAGGTCACAGTAAAATAAAATCATGAAGTAAAATATTCAGGGCAAGATATATTGTCACCCTGCTTATTTATCTTATATGCAGAATACATCATGAGAAATGTTGGACTGGAAGAAACACAAGATGGAATCAAGATTGCAGGGAGAAATATTAATAACCTCAGATATGCAGATGACACCACCCTTATGGCAGAAAGTGAAGAGGAACTAAAGAGCCTCTTGATGAAAGTGAAAGAGGAGAGTGAAAAAGTTGGCTTAAAGCTCAACATTCAGAAAACGAACATCATGGCATCCAGTCCCATCACTTCATGGGAAATAGATGGGGAAACAGTGGAAACAGTGTCAGACTTTATTTTTCTGGGCTCCAAAATCTCTGCAGATGGTGATTGCAGCCATGAAATTAAAAGACGCTTACTCCTTGGAAGAAAAGTTATGACCAACCTAGATAGCATATTCAAAAGCAGAGATATTACTTTGCCGACTAAGGTCCGTCTAGTCAAGGCTATGGTTTTTCCAGTAGTTATGTATGGATGTGAGAGTTGGACTGTAAAGAAGGCTGAAGCGCCAAAGAATTGATGCTTTTGAACTATGGTGTTGGAGAAGACTCTTGAGAGTCCCTTGGACTGCAAGGAGATCCCACCAGTCCATTCTGAAGGAGATCAGCCCTGGGATTTCTTTGGAAGGAATGATGCTGAAGCTGAAGCTCCAGTACTTTGGCCACCTCATGTGAAGAATTGACTCACTGGAAAAGACTCTGATGCTGGGAGGGATTGGGGGCAGGAGGAGAAGGGGACGACAGAGGATGAAATGGCTGGATGGCATCACTGACTCGATGGGCTTGAGTCTGAGTGAACTCTGGGAGTTGGTGAAGGACAGGGAGGCCTAGCCTGCTGCAATTCATAGGGTCGCAAAGAGTTGGACACAACTGAGCGACTGAACTGAACTGAAAGTGAAAGAACTGGACCAGACTATCTCAGACGCTTGTTTCAGCTGCATGTTTTATGGTTCTACAGAATCCACTGGGTAGAATCAAGATGGTGCACTAACTTCATGCCAAGCTTGATGAAATTTCTGACACCTTTAGTAAGGTTTTGCTGTCTGAACTAACACAATAACATTGAACACCGATTACGTTATGCTTCCTAGCCCTTCCCATTTCCTCATAAACATGGGTTGTTGCAAACAGTTTTCTTCAGGCTTAGACTGTGGCTCGGTTGAATTCTTACTGACTCATTTGGGTACTGTATCATTATCTAATTTTGCTCATTGCTCACTTAATCAGGTGCTTCTATGGAATGCAGCCTCCAGAATGTAAAAGCAAATTGTTAGGCAGAGCAAGAAGTGGGAAACAGGTGCACTATGCCCAGCACTGCTAACTTAATATAGCACAAAACTATAATCTGGTTTCTGGGGGGCACCCAGCCCTACCTATCAAAACCTGGGTCAAGTTATTGCTTCTCCCTCATAGCTTAGTCACTCACCTTCATTCTCAATATAGATGAAGCAATAACAACATCAATACCATCTCCCCCTCGGGCTAGTACGACACCTGTAGCTTGTCTTTTCTGATTGCTTCAGACTTCAGTGAAAATAAGGCATATATTAGTTTCTTAGTCCCTCTCCTTTTCCATCTCTTTCACTAGAAAGTTGTGACTTTCTTTTTAATTAAAACAGATAACTGATCTTAAATGGCTTCACTGCCTTCATCTACTTTTGTTCATTTCTCCACTGATCTCAAACTGTCCCTGAAAATAGTGTATTTCCTTTTAAATATTGAATGCAGAGCTAGGCATGTAATAGGCCTCTGCAGAGGTTTTTGTTGTTGTTGTATAAATGAAATGTGTTAAGAATAAATGCAGATATAGATAAATCTGGACCAGGGAGTCCTGGCAAAAGACTAAAATAATGATTTAAAATAATAATGTTGAAGATGGGGAAAAGAGTATTTGAAAACTATTAAGAAAGTTTAATTGATGGAAATTGGTGATTTTTTAAATATAGGTTGGTAAAAAATGAATTCAAAATGACAACTAAGTTTATGATTTAGAGAACTGGGTTGAGAAGGCTATGACATTCAAATTTGGACAAGTTGGATTTGAGATATAGTACAAATTGAAACATTCATTTGGATGTTTAAATCAGGAACTCAAGAGATAAGCTGAACATATATATTTATCAGTGACTAAGTAGTAGTTAAAATCATGGAGCCTAAGTGGACTAGAATAACATGAGGACCTAAGATAAAGCTGGGAAAAAGATGGAGACTTGAGAATGCCAATCATTTTGATGGATTTGCCTGCTTCCCCATTAGTTGTGAATTGCTCTCCCATCCACTGAGTTAGTTGAAACATACTGATGAAAATTTGGGTTTCTAAATGTGAATTTTATAATGAGCCTGACCAGCCACAGAACATAACAGAAAAACAGTGAATGAAAATAATAACAATCTGTACAGATAAGTAGGAAGATAATAACTGTAGTGGGCATTTTAAGTAAGAAAATTGATTTGAGGGAGAACTTGTTTTCGGAATGAAACTCAGGGGAACATGTAACTTGGCGTTCCATTGTCGCTAAAAACTAGAATTACATCTAGAGTCTAACAAGATGCAATATCCTTAAGAACTCAGGCTAAGAACTGGCTCACCAGCCTGAAAATGAAAGTGACTGGATTTATAAAATTCACTTTTCTGAATTATACTGTGGTAAGCTGGATGTTATGGTTAGTTTAACTGTATGAATTCTTCATCCTAGAGGAAGGCAAACTCTATATAACATGGCTAAATAAAAAAGCCACATGCTGACATTCTACCTCAAAGGCTGTAGAATATGAAATTAGACTGTGGCAGGAAAGTAAGTGCGTTTCCTTGAATAGCAGAATTCAACAGAAGGTCTCCCAGAGGGTTTGGTATAGTAATATGGTCTAGGGTTTCACTAACCTTTGAGTTAAGAGATTCTTTTAAATTTAATCATTTTGATTGATAATAAAGCACTTGTTCTTCCCTTAATAGGAACAGAAAATAATCACCCACTATCAGTCCTACAATATCCGGTAATACCTTAAAGATTAACCAACCCTTCCTATATTTTTTTCTTTAAGACGTGTAATCTCAGCTCCTTTGGGGTTTCATACTGGTACTCATTTCACTAATCTGGAATCATTTTTGTTTCTGTCATCTTGAATTCCTCCAAGGACCCCATATCACACTTCATTTGTGTCACCAAAATTTCAACAGTTTTCTCATTAATGATAGACAAATATTAGAAGTAGAAAGGAAATTCAAATCCAGTCTAATATACTGTGCTCCAGTCTTCTAAAGCCTAGTAGCTTTTGTTCACTGGAGAAGGCAATGGCACCCCACTCCAGTACTCTTGCCTGGAAAATCCCATGGACGGAGGAGCCTGGTAGTCTGCAGTCCATGGGGTTGCTAAGAATCGGACACGACTGAGCAACTTCACTTTGACTTTTCACTTTCATGCATTGGAGAAGGAAATGACAACCCATTCCAGTGTTCTTGCCTGGAGAATCCCAGGGAAAGGGGAGCCTGGTGGGCTGCTGTCTCTGGGGTCACACAGAGTTGGACACGACTGAAGTGACTTAGCAGCAGCAGCAGCAGCAGCAGCAGCTTTTGTTCACAGCATTCCATTGCTGAATGGTATTTATCTTGTGCTGAATATAGCACTCTAACCCAGTAAGTCAGGCTTGGGAAACAAAACTGTGTTCCCATGTCACCGAGGCCAGCCTATTTAATATCAGTTTTATGTTAAGAATACAAAAATAATCAAAGGAATTGTGAGGTGAAGATATTGACATTTAAAGGATACAGGTGTATTCAGATTTTTTTTTTAAATAGAGGCTTACAATGGGGATTTTTTTTTTCTTTTAATGAACATAAAGGAAACAGAGAGATTGAAGATGTTGATAAGTTGAATGAACTAGCGTGGCTCAATCCACGGGTGGAAGAATGCTGGGGGAGAAATGTGAATCACCCTTAGTTCATTCTCTTCTCCACCAGTTCTTCCCCAGGAACCCTGTGCAAAGCTTCAGGTCCCCTTCCTTCCCTACTCTCCTTTGTCTCTCTCTCCTCCATCTTTTCCCCCTTCTGCTTGCATCCTACCTCTTCCTTTTCTTGCCTTCTTTCATTTATTATGAGGTCTGTGACAGGAAATATAGAAAACTTGCCAGTCTACACACAAGTGTGAGGAATAAATAACAGCAGGGGTAAATAGGAGGCAGAATAACTGGGAAACATGCCAAATAAATTCCACTATTCCATACAATTAATCTACTTCAACGATAATTTATAAAGCACCTCCTACAGACAAGGCTCCGTAGTAAGCACTAGGGACTCAAAGGTGGAAGCCATCATGTCATCGTATTAAAGGATGGTCCAGTATATTAAATTCAGAAATTCATTGTTTCCTTTCGACCGAACAGAACTGTCATTTTTCCACTTTTCATTTACTGTTTTCTACAGAGCTACCAAATATAGCAGCATCTGAAGACTCAACAACAAAGTTCTGGGAAGGATGATGGTTTGCTGTTGTGTTGCCTGGCACAGGTGTTCATCAGAGGAATTCTTTATGTGTATAACCAGCACAGCCTTGATATTTAAGATTCTAGCATTATGCCATTACTTAATTTTATCCACCTGCAATCAAGAACAGAAAGATAAAACGAAGTCCTAGGCATCTGTTTTATCTTTATTGTAAATGTGTTAAAAATATGTCATAGGGAAGCTTCTAAGCTGAAAGCTCCAGGCTGGCTTTGCTGTGTTTGGACACCTTTCCGATGCACAGAGGGATGAGCGTGTGATGGTGTTGGTACTAATCAGAGGTTTCTCTCCTCAGCCCTCTGTTCTTTTCTTCCCTCTTTTCATTTCTTTCTTAAACATCTCTTGATGTTTAAGAACAACTCTGTACTACTGTGAGCTAGGTACTAGGCTCTAGTAGTATTCCCTGATTCTGCTCTTTCTAACCTAAGCTCAGACATCTCAAGGACACCTATGGCACCTGAAAGCATAAGGTATATGAATCATGGAAGTTATGCACCATTTGTTAATTTCCACATACAACTTTAACATTTAATTATTTTTAATGAAAGTTTAAAATGAACTTTAAGGAATCAAAGAATATATGACATTAAAAAAAAAACTAACAGCGCTCTGTATCCCTATTTCTTGCTCTGCCAAGGAAAATTCTTCCGACACTGAAACTGTTTCTTTTGAAATATACCTCTTATTGCTAATGCATCTAAATTGCTGCTACTTGTTTCTTTTTGTTTGTTTGTTTTAGGCATTATCTATTAACTGAATGCTTTGGAAGATAAGCCTGCAGCTCTCTTTTTGTTGCTTCTCCTTAACACCTTTGCAGTTCTTAGATGGGTCAGAGTGTGATTCTTCATGGTGAAGATGGAAGAAACGTCCACTGGGATGTGTATTAGACATCATTATGGGACCTGGCTCACTTTCAGCTCACCTCTCTGCTCTGGCCATCGCTGCAACAAGCAGGCATTTATCTCAGTATAGCTCACAGCACTTTATCTCAGTGAATTTCTCATTTTCTGCCTTGGACCATCTCTGTACCTCCCTGTGAGGTACAGACATATTCATGCATTGGTAGAACAGAAGTACAACATGGTTAACTTCCTGGGTCAGCCCTTGTCTAGTAGGGGACAGGAGCTGAGAGATAAGTGTTCCCTTCTGTGTCTTGAACGGACAATCCTGAAGGATGGCCTACATGGTTCTTCAGAGGCCTCTGAAGACGCAATTGCTTATGACAGTAGCCAGCTTAATAAAGTATCCATACACTAACTTTCCCTCTTGTTTCAGTCTTCCTAGCCCTTCTCCCCACAAAAACTACCTCTGTGCATCTCTTATTCTAGGCTGTGTGTTTTGGGGAAATTCAGAATAGTATGGAGGTTTTGGGGAAAGATGATCCTCCCTGATTAAAAAGGAAGAGATCCATATGGAGAAAGATTTGCCCTTTAATTTCTCTTTTGGGCATTGTGTTGAGAACATGATGCTTGGAGTTACGAAAAGAAAGGCCAGAGAATCATAGAACATTGAATTTGCCAAAAGAACAACAATAACAACAACAAACAACAACATAAAAGAGGAGCTCTGATATTGTTAAACTGCTTAATTAGTCAATTCTAGAAATACCTTCTTTTGGATTTCCTGTTATGTGAAATAATAATACTTTTAAAATGTTGCTATCTAGTAATTTTTAAATTCTAGCTAAAAGTGTACAACACACATTGTGATCTGTTTGGCTTTATTCTCATGTTGGTGGGTACTGAAAGCAACTTCCTCCCACGTCTTCACATTTGCACATGCTATTCCTTCTACCTGGAATGACTTCCCATTTTCTTCCTTTTATTCCTATTTGCCGGGAGCCAGTGTGGGAATCCCACCCGTGAAATGGTCACGTGGCAGAAATCCGATGGGCAAGGCGATTTGGATTTCAGAGATTCCCCCTGAGTTTCCCTTAGCATCTACACCCCCAAAATAAGGAAACCCGAATATGCCTGCTGCCAGAAGTCAGCGTGAAGATTCCCACCTGTGACATAGTCATGTGACAGACTCGATGGGCAAAGACGTGTCTCGGAGTTTCTCCCTGGCATTTCCTGAGCATGTACCCCCCAAAAATAAGAATCTGCCTGACATTGTACTTTNTAGCATCTACACCCCCAAAATAAGGAAACCCGAATATGCCTGCTGCCAGAAGTCAGCGTGAAGATTCCCACCTGTGACATAGTCATGTGACAGACTCGATGGGCAAAGACGTGTCTCGGAGTTTCTCCCTGGCATTTCCTGAGCATGTACCCCCCAAAAATAAGAATCTGCCTGACATTGTACTTTTCTCTAATTCTTCTGACATTCTCTGAAAAAAGTTAATTCAGGGCTTTAGTCTTCTGCACTTGAAAGGAGTGTTTCAGCTCAATCCGCTCTGATAACACTCTAACTTAAATGCTCTCAATTGCCTAACAGCTTCCCCGGACCTTTTACAGCTTGTGAATTGCTTACAGCCCCCAACTGAGAGGGGCATGAAGCTTAAGTATCTTAAAGTAACAGAGCTTCTTCTAAGAGTCAAGAATCCAATTGGTGACAGGATTTCACTGTTGACTCAATGATTGCTGCCAGACCTCCTTATTCTTTGTCTTTTGGGCANTCTGCATTTGAAAGGAGTGTTTCAATTCAACCCCCTCTGTCAACCCTCTGACTTAAATGTTTTCATTTACCCAAGTTTCCCAAACCTTTTTACAGCCTGTGAATTGCTTACAGCCCCCAACTGCGAGTGGCACAAAGCTTGAAATATCTTAAAGTTACAGAACTAAAAAACATATTGGTGACAGGATTTCACTGTTGATTCAATGATTGCTGTCAGACCTCCTTCTTCTTCTTTTGGGCACCTGGGAAGATGTTAATCAATGTAAACGGGATATGGGAAAAGATATATAGTAGTTTTGATGTTAGCAATGCTAGACTTTTGAGTTAATTAACTTTCCTTTGTTATAAATCACTATACTCCTCTTGTTACAAATTGCTATGTAAGAATGTAGCTTTATTTAGTACTTTCTGAGAATGGCACCAGACTTTGGAAAGAACAACACTTTTAACACAAATAAGTCTTCTGGTTAACAAACCCTTATCAGAAAAGAGCCATAAAATGTTAATTGGCCTTTTGGCCAGAAGATGATGTAAATCACCTAAGACTTGTGTATACAACTAGGTATGCAGAGAGAAAAGCCTGGGTTTTGAGAGTCTAGGCTGCTAACTTTGCATAATTTTGTATTATCCCTTGATCTCTATGTATCAAACAAGGTATAAAAGGCCTTGAAGGACAATAGGGGCCGGGGCCAGTTGCTGGACTGGTTTCCCCCATGTCTCCCGCTTACTCTAATTTCTGGCTGAGTTCCCATCTGGGGCGTGGAGGCTCGCCATGTCTACTTACTTGTCCTGGATTCTAAGATCCACGCAAGGGGGTGCCCAAGGGGGGGCACCCCCTGATATTCAAGAGGACGCCAGTGGCCCAACATAGATGGTGCAAACCTCTTGTCTCGAGGTTTTATTGGCTTTCCACATAAACCAAGTTATTCAGCCTCTTTTCTCCACTTAATTTTCCTACTATACTATTATTTCCTAATCTAATCTTATATTTCTGAATAAATGAGTTTTTCCTCGCTGACTCTGTCCTCACTTCAAATTCCCTGGATCCACCGGGGCTGGACCCCAGCACATACCTCAACATAATGAAAGCCATATATGATAAACCCACAGCAAACATTATCCTCAATGGTGAAAAATTGAAAGCATTTCCCCTAAAGTCATGTATAAGACAAGGGTGCCTACTCTCACCACTACTATTCAACATAGCTTTGGAAATTTCACAGCAATCAGAGAAGAAAAATAAATAAATGGAATCCAGATTGGAAAAGAAGAAGTAAAACTCTCACTGCTTGCAGATGACATGATCCTATACATAGAAAACCCTTTAGACTTCACCAGAAAATTACTAGAGCTAATCAATGAATGTAGTAAAGTTGCAGGATATAAAATTAACACACAGAAATCCCTTGCATTCCTATACACTAACAAGGAGAGAACAGAAAGAGAAATCAAGGAAACAATTCCATTCACCATTGCAATGAAAAGAATAAAATACTTAGGAATGAATCTACCTAAAGAAACAAAAGATCTATATATAGAAAACTATAAAACACTGATGAAAGAAATCAAAGTTGACACAAATAGTTGGAGAAATATACCATGTTCATGGATCAGAAGAATCAATATAGTGAAAATAAGTATAGTACCCAAAGCAATCTATAGATTCAAAGCAATACCTATAAGGCTACCAGCGGTATTTTTCAGAGAACTATAACAAATAATTTCACAATATGTATGGAAATACAAAAACCTTGAATAGCCAAAGCAATCTTGAGAAAGAAGAATGGAACTGGAAGAATCAACCTGCCTGACTTCAGGCTCTACCACAAAGCCACAGTCATCAAGACAGTATGGTACTGGCACAAAGACAGAAATTGAGATCAATGGAAAAAAATAGAAAGCCCAGAGATAAATCCACGCACCTATGGACACCTTATCTTTGACAAAGGAGGCAAGAATATACAATGGAGAAAAGACAATCTCTTTAAGAAGTGGTGCTGGAAAAACTGGTAAACCACTTGTAAAAGAATGAAACTAGAACACTTTCTAACATCATACACAAAAACAAACTAAAAATGGATTAAAGATCTAAATGTAAGGCCAGAAACTATAAAATTCCTAGAGGAAAGCATAAGTAAAACACTCTCCAACGTAAATCACAGCAGGATCCTCTATGACCCACCTCCCAGAATACTGGAAATAAAAGCAAAAATAAACAAATGGTACACAACTAAACTTAAAGGCTTTTGCACAACAAAGCAAACTATAAGCAAGGTGAAAAGACAGGCTTCAGAATGGGAGCAAATAATAGCAAGTGAAGCAACTAACAAAGAACTAATCTCCAGAATATACAAGCAGCTCTTGCAGCTCAATTCCAGAAAAATAAACGACCCAATCAAAAAATGGGACAAAGAACTAAACAGACATTTCTCCAAAGAAGACATACAGATGGCTAACAAACACATGAAAAGATGCTCAACATCACTCATTATCAGAGAAATGCAAATGGAAACCACAATGAGGTACCATCTCATGCCAGTCAGAATGGCTGCTATCAAAAAGTCTACAAACAATAAATGCTGGAGAGGGTGCAGAGAAAAAGGAACCCTTTTACATTGCTGGTGGGAATGCAAGTCAGTACAGCCACTATGGAGAACAGTGTGGAGATTCCTTAAAAAAACTGGAAATAGAACTGCCTTATGACCCAGCAATCCCATTGCTGGGCATACACACTGAGGATATCAGAATTGAAAGAGACACGTGTACCCCAGTGTTCATCGCAGCACTTTTTAGAATAACCAGGACATGGAAGCAACCTAGATGTCTATCGGCAGAAGAATGGATAAGAAAGCTGTGGTACATAAGGTAAGGTAAGGTGAAGTCGCTCAGTCGTGTCCGACTCTTTGTGACCCTGTGGACTGTAGCCTACTAGGCCCCTCAATCCGTGGGATTCTCCAGACAAGAATACTGGAGTGGGTTGCCATTTCCTTAACCAGGGGATCTTCTCAACCCAGGGATCGAACTCAGGCAAAAATCACTACAGTATTGTAAAGTATTTAGCCTCCAATTAAAATAAATAAATTAAATTTAAAATAAAAAAAGAATATAATCAATCCGATTTAGGTGTTGACCATCTGGTGATGTCTGTGTGTAAAGTCTTCTCTTGTGTTGTTGGAAGAAGGTGTTTGCTATGATCAGTGCATTCTTTTGGCAAAACTCTATTAGCCTTTGTTAATAATTTGTTATTATTAGCCTTTGTTAATCAAACATAATGGTCTGCCTCAAGGGACCTTGCCCGTCTGTGTGACTGTTAAAGTGCCTTTGTTTAGCTTATAAAGCGATAATCTGACTCCACTCACTCGTGAATGGCTATCAAAACAAGAAATTAACACACCCCTTCCAAAGCTGGCCCCATCTGGGAGATGTTCTGCAAGACTGAAGACCCTTTTTACTTTACTTCACTGCTTCTCTCTCTCTATTCTGCTTTTTGACTTTAGTTCTTCAATGCGTCTCTCTCCGACTCTATGAAAGAACCTGGTTTCCAGATCCCAGTAAGATGGTTACTTTGAGGCATTAGTCTGCTGTCTTCTTGGTCAGCTGGCTTTCTGAACAAAGTCATATTTCTTGCCTCAACACCTCGTCTCTCAGATTCATTGGCCTGTTGTGTGATAAGCAGAGTGAGCTTGGACTCGGTAATACCAGGATTTCTCTCCAGTTCTTTCCTTTGAGGTCCATATTGCCCTTGGATTGAGTCACAATAACGTGATTTGTTTAGTCAAAAAAATGTTAGCATAAGAAATGTGTATCTCTTTAGATGGAATAAATATGTCAAAATCTTCCATTCTCCATGCTCTGTGTCCCTGTCCCAGCAAACCTGGAAGCCTTGTATTGATGTAGTTGCACCACAAAATGGACCAAAGTGGACCATGGAGTGACTATGATGGACAAAGCCCCTCTGATGACCAGTGTAGGGAATGTAGTATGAATGAAAAAAAGAAAACTCAAAACTATGATTATAAGCCGCTGAGATATGAAGATGATTTGTTTACAGCAGTATAATTTAACATAATTTGACTAATACACTGATCAACAGAAAATGTATGCAGGGACCAGGCAACTAATAACCCAAATCCTGAAGTGTCACAAAAAGGAAATATCTCTGTAGGCTACAGTGGTCATACAAGGCAATACTGGTCGACTGGAATAAATAGACATAGACTGGATGTAGTTCAGCAGAGAAAAAATTGAGGATTATGCACTTGGAGTTGAAAAGTGAACACATTCAAGGGCAAAATGTCAGCCACTCAAAGACAACTGAGTGGAAATTTAAAAGTATAACTTTATTTAATAGCCAGCTGACCGGCAGGACTTGTCACAACTCAGCAGTTCTGTTGACTGAAAAAAATACAAGCAGAAAACTGTGGCAAATGAGAAGCACGTTTGTATCATGAGATAACTGCTATACTGGTCTGCACAGATCAGAACTGTTATGGAGCTGGGCCAGTTCGGGTCTCCATTGCTCAATGGGGTTGAGAGAATATGGAAAGAGTTCAGAGTAAAAGCAAAATAGTCAATCAGTGACCAGCAAAGAAGGGCTAAAGACCTGGGATTATTTACAATAGAGAGAAAAAGATAAAGGATCACTTGAGAAGCAACAACACTGAACATAGACTTTAGAAGAGTAACAGCATAGAGGATGATGGCTATTTTTTTCTCTGCTGCCAAGAACACAAAAAGAATGGCCTCATTTTAGTGTTACACAAAAGGAAGAATTTCCTGACCCCCAAGGCTTGTTTGACCCCAGATAGGATGGGAAATTTCTCTCTAGAGGACATGACAAAAATCCTTGTTCTTTTGAATGTAATGGAATCCTTGGGTCCTTCCCAAAGTAAAAGGATGGAAGATTCTCTATCTCTTTTCTGCCATGACCTAGGTGATGGATGATGTTCACTGTGGGACACACTCCCATGGGCATGCTGATATTTTGCACAACTCTCAATATGCTACTGGTGACTGCATCCTTTTCCTTCTCTCAAGAAAGCATCAGATAACAAGAGAGAGTCATGTTGTGATCAGGATCATTGCGAACCCTCTTTTTAAAAAAAAGGTAAATGTAAGTGTCCATTTTTTAAACTTTTGCTTCTAAAAATTAAAAAAAAAGAAAGAAATACCGAGTCTTGGACCTCACCTTAGACTTCCTGATTCACAATCTGCATTTCTACAAAATCAAAAGGGGTTCATAGGTGCATTAAAATTTGAGTCACTGATATGGGTGACATCTGAGAGGTAGTAATGGGAGTGTGTCTCTGAAATGAAGCTGATAAAGAAAAGAAGAGTGTTGATCCTCAGGACTGAAGTGAGATCAAGGCAATGAGACTATGTAGAACATGTTTTTGTTTTTCATCGATATTCTATTAAAGTCACAGGGAATGCTGACTTAGAGATAAAAAGATATATATATTTCCAAATAATTTATCATATACAGTATTCTTTATAATAAAATACCAGCTAAGAAGTGTTTAACCTTGTCATAATCCTGGGTAACATGAACATAAATTTCTTTGGCTTTCAGGCACACAGCTTGCCCTCCACTANCTATTAAAGTCACAGGGAATGCTGACTTAGAGATAAAAAGATATATATATTTCCAAATAATTTATCATATACAGTATTCTTTATAATAAAATACCAGCTAAGAAGTGTTTAACCTTGTCATAATCCTGGGTAACATGAACATAAATTTCTTTGGCTTTCAGGCACACAGCTTGCCCTCCACTATATTTTTAAAACAATGGAAAAAAAAAAAAAAAAAAAACACCCAGCCATGACATCATGAATTCACGTCTAGCTCCTTTCCCATGTTTTCATCATCGCATTATAGATAGTATTTTAGCACTTTCTGGAGTGTCTCCACATACAGATCAATGAATTTCCTCTTCTTTTCCTGTTGATTCATTAACATTGAACCCATGGCTTACAACTCTATAATTTGTACCTGAACAAATCTCATCTACATGTGCATTTTCTCCATAAGGGATATACCAGCTTTCTTGTGCTTAGCAACCTTTGACAGCACTGTGGCATTTTGATTTAGGGCTGCTTTAAGCAGCAAAATCACCAACAAAGAACACAACAAATGTGGCACTAAACAGACAGTAACAAGGACGCATTTGAAGTTTGAGAACTGAAGAAAAAGGCAGAACATCACCTTGTGCAACTTCATCAGGGAACTAGTTAGGCGGGTGGCATTTTGAACCACTGTGAACATGTCCACGAATGACTGTGAAAGCACTGTGAGTATTGTTTTGATGGTTACAGGTAAATTTTTGCAGGTAGGCCAACTAACACATACAGAATTGGAGAATGGTGAAGATCGATTCTTCATGACTAATGCCCCAAGAGACAGAGTGAGTTAAGGTATCCATGTCTAGATTTCATTTATTTTAGGATCCATTAATTAATCAACAAATACTTATTAGGCACTTCCCATGTAGCAGGGACATAGTACAAAGTAGTGGGGTGTAGGGAAAGAGTAATTAGCCAAGATGACGGTGGTCAGGCTCTCTCACCCCACATCCTCTCGCTCTCACTCTACATTCTGTAAACAATGACTTTGCATGGTCATGTAACAGCTGAGGTCATTTATAACAATGTGCACATGCATCATGATGTACTCACTTGGCCACTTTTGGTCCGTATACCTATATAAGCACCACCTGAAAAGCCCTTGTGGCTGCCTTTGCTGTGTCAGCCATTAGCAAATAAAGGATGTCTGCATTGCTGCTACATAAGCCACTGGAGAATAAAACACGTCTGCAGTGCCTATGATTTCCTACATTTTCTTCCATTTTCAGCACTCATGCCTTGTCTGCCCTGGGTTCAGTGAACAATGAGACATGGGAAGAGAAAGATCATCATTGTCTTCTGAGCTGGAAAGTTTTGCCTTGCTAATTTGATTTCACAGTTTACTGTTTTCATAGTTTGTTGTTTCTTAGTTTCTTGTTTCTTAGGACAGCAACTTAGTAGCTAGTAAAGTAATGCTCAAAATTCTCCAAGCCAGGCTTCAGCAATATGTGAACCATGAACTTCCTGATGTTCAAGCTGGTTTTAGAAAAGGCAAAAGAACCAGAGATCAAATTACCAACATCTGCTGGATCATGGAAAAAGCAAGANTCTCGAGGTTTTATTGGCTTTCCATGTAAACCAAGTTATTCAGCCTCTTTTCTCCACTTAATTTTCCTATTCTACTATTATTTCTTAATCTTATATTTCTAAATAAATAATTAAGACGCCGACACCGTCCACACTTCAAATTCCCTGGACCCGCCAGGGCTGGACCCTGGCACCTATTTTCTCTCTTCTTAGCTACCTAATTCTCATTCTTCTTTCAAGATTCAAGATCCACATTTAGTTTGGATTAACCACCCCTCCTCCATGCTTGCCTAACACATTGTGTGTGCCTCTTTCAGAACACCTAAAAGAGTATGATATAATCTTCTACTTGTCTTTGGGTCTCCTTATAGATTATAGTATCCTGAATACAGGAAATCCACTCCAGGGCTTAGGACAATGCCAAACATTTAGACATATACTTACTGAAAGATAGGCCTTGCTTGGTGGAGGAAGTACTGGCAGACATGGACAAACTCATATTGCACACAGAATCAAGGTCATTTGGTCCAGGACCCCTCTTTCATAGAAGACAAAAACAGGTTGCATATAGCTAGCCAAGAATTCCTACTGTAAAAAAAATTACTAAGATACTATACAAAGCAAATGAACAATATTAGATGGCCCTTATGATACCTCACAAAAGGCAACAAAAATATGTTTTTTACTTTTCCTTAAAGAAAATACCAGATACTGGCAGAGCAAGTCCAGGAGTCAAATTTTTTTGACATTTAATCTTTTTTTAAAAAATCTCCCTTGTCACTATTTCAATGGATACATTATTGAAGTTGACCCAAGACAACTGTGAGCAGAATTTATGGGTAAATAGTGATTAGAAACAAAATAATGTGCTGGTTATCAAGGTACTGATTTTCAGATTCAAACTTAATCGTCTATACTCTGGTCTTGCTGTGTTTGGGACTCCACAGACTGCATTGCTGCTTTGCCAGCGGGTTATCATGAAATTCTGTCAACAGAGAATACTAGAGGGATTCTAGAAGGCAGGAGGAGGGAAAGAAAATGGTCACTCTTCTTCCTATTGGCTTCCTGTTCTCACCTGAGCCATATCTTCTTGGCCCAGCAGCAATGGCTTATAACAGTTTGTTTCTGCTTGAAGTTTTTTCTCCATTCGCCCATACTCAGCCTTCTTCCTCACAAATGTCTATACAAGCTGAGTCCTGCTTCCTGGGAACTCTTCTCTGAGCATCAAAGTCATCAGCATCAGCCAGGCAGTGCTTCTTCTTCAGGATTCTGGGTCTCAGTGTTGTAGGGCCATTCTCCAAACTTCTTTGTTCTAATAACTAATTTCCCTCCCTGACCCTAGCCCTAGGGGGTCAGGGAGAGAATTCTGCATGTAGTAACCATTTTGCATATATTGGCTCTAATTCTTCCATAAAATCTTACTGATTAGTTATATATTTTTCATTTTACAAATTAAGAGACAGACTGTTAGAGTCTAAGTAAATTTCCCAAGATTACATAGCTAGTTAATAGCTCTATGATTTAACCACCACCTCCACCCCTTTTTTTAACTCCAATGACCATTGTCTATTACGATGTCATCCAAGGGCCTAAGATTTGGACTTGTTAAACTGAGATTAGAAAAAATATTTAGTGTTTTTATATCAAGAGCAATGTGCTCTAACAAGCACTTGAAAGTATTGTGGGCCAGTATGACAGAGAAGAGTTTTAAGAAAACTTTAAAGTTTTTTCTTCAAAATAATATTTTCTTACACATTTCTAATGATCATTAAATATAGTTAAATCTACCACTGAGCCAGTGATAAGCTTTAATCAGATTATTCCCCTGAATCTGAATCCAGTTCCCCATCGAAATTTGAGATTTAGTTTGCTTATCTTGTATCAAAAGTCCTTGCGGGCTTTTTCTTGTAAGGGTTAGTGGTTTTACCTTCTCTTTCTCTCTAAGATGATAAACTCTGTGTCATCATTAGAGTTATCTCTATTAGCCATTGGTCTTATTTTCAATCACTGATCTTAGTTTTTCTGTTTTTATTTTTCTCTCATCAGTTCAGTTCAGTTCAGTTCAGTTGCTCAGTTGTGTCTGACTCTTTGTGACCCCATGGATGCCAGCACATCAGGCCTCCCTGTCCATAACCAACTCCTGGAGTCTACCCATGCTCATGTCCATTGAGTCAGTGATGCCATCCAACCATTTCATCCTCTGTCATCCCCTTTTCCTCCCGCCATCAATCTTTTCNTCAGTTGCTCAGTTGTGTCTGACTCTTTGTGACCCCATGGATGCCAGCACATCAGGCCTCCCTGTCCATAACCAACTCCTGGAGTCTACCCATGCTCATGTCCATTGAGTCAGTGATGCCATCCAACCATTTCATCCTCTGTCATCCCCTTTTCCTCCCGCCATCAATCTTTTCCAGCATCAGGGTCTTTTCAAATGAGTCAGTTGTTTGCATCAGGTGGCCAAAGTATTGGAGTTTCAGCTTCAACATCAGTCCTTCCAATGAATATTCAGGATTGATCTTTAGGATGGACTGGTTGCATCTCCTTGCAGTCCAAGGGACTCACAAGAGTCTTCTCCAACATCACAGTTCAAAAGCATCAGTTCTTTGGTGCTCAGCTTCCTTTTTAGTCCTACTCTCACATCCATCCATGACTACTGGAAAAACCATAGCTTTCACTAGATGGACCTTTGTTGGCAAAGTAATGATGTCTCTGCTTTTTATTATGCTCTCTAGGTTGATCATAACTTTTCTTCATAGCAAAGGCCCATTCTGTACTAGAGATAAATAAGATAAAACTGCTGATCTTGTCAGAACTAAATCCTCAGTTTGACCAACACTAGAGGAATTTCCCAGTGTGCATTTCTGCTGAATTTATTGCTCATCCTTTCTCACCCTTTAGAAGAGCAGAACAACTCCTTTAGCTAGAACATGTATAAATTGATTCACACATGTTAATAAAAAGGCCCTTAGCCTAGCAGATTGTTGCTACCAGCAGCTGATTTCACATTTATACTACCTCATCTCAAGGGCCCTTTATATCTTACACAAAATATTCTGAACAAAAAAATTAAACAGAATTTCTGAAATAAGATTTCCATAGATCGAACAGAATTAAGTTTTGACATCACTGTAGGTGGGGGAACACATGTTGAACATAGACGCAGAGCTAGTTTAAGTGAGCTAACATTAGAGACACTTTAGGAAGCAAAGAGAAACTATAATCCCTCCCCTAGGAATTTTCTGAGGGATGATACTGGAGGGGAAATGAGCTTGCTGTTCAAGGCAGGATTTATTGACCTTCTAATGTTTTCTTAGGATTGACCCTGTTAGTAATCTGCATTTCCTAGAAAAGTACTAAGTGAAGATTTTCTGGTTTCAAAGTTAAAAATGCAAAGTGACATGTCACCTACATATATAGTCCATTTCTTCTAATTTGAAAAGGGAAAGGGGTGCTAGTGATTTATGGAGAAATTTCAAAGCAAGAAAAAAGATTAAATATAGGAATTGCTACTAAAATTAAAAGAACTCTAATGAAGAAGATTCTATGATCCAGAAGACAATTATTATAATTTACTGCACATTCTCTTACTGCTTAATTGCTGTTTTTCAAACCAGTCTGCTAGAGATGTGGGAATGTAACACTAATTTAACCTTTGCCTGAGAGATATATTTATGAAGGCAAAGTGGAGAGTACCTGTAAGAATTTCTGTTAAAGAATACGGGGAATCTACTATGTATCAGACATTGCACTAGGCATATAAAAAAAGAAAATCTTTTAATTTTGAAGTAATTATAGAATCACATGCAGTTGTAAGATAAAAATGCAGAAAGAGTCTATGTATCTTTCACCATTTCTTTCCTCCAATGGTAACATCTTGCAAGATTATAGTATAATATGAAAAGCTTGCTTACTCTAAAAATCCAATTCTATCCCATTTGAAGTAACAGAATTTGGGGGGAGAACTTAAAATAATGCTGAACTTCACCTGGAAAAATAAAGATTAAATCTGAATGTGTTTTAGATTCACATTTTAGCTATTCACTGGAAAGCAAAAGATATCTGTGGAAAATAATGTAAAAAATAAACATTACTAATAAACATGAGTGAATAGCCTGGGAGATTCTGAAGAAAGAAGATAATTTAAAAGAAGTTAAAAATTAGAAGATTTAGTTCCTATGAGCTATTTCTGCTGCTGCTGCTAAGTTGCTTCAGTCGTGTCCGACTCTGTGCTACCCCATAGACGACAGCCCACCAGGCTTCCCCGTCCCTGGGATTCTTCAGGCAAGAACACTGGAGTGGGTTGCCATTTTCTTCTCCAATGCATGAAATTGGAAAGTGAAAGTAAAGTCGTTCAGTCGTGTCTGATTATTCGCGACCCCATGGACTGTAGCCTACCAGGTTCCTCCGTCCATGGGAGTTTCCAGGCAAGAGTACTGGAGTGGGGTGCCACTGCCTTCTCTGCCTATGAACTATTAAAAGATGATAAATCTACAGTAATAAAGAAGTTTGGTATCCATGAAGACTACCAAAGTAGATCGGTAAAGTAGAATACAAAGTTTAGAAATAGAACCAAATAAATACATAGTTTGAGTTTATTATAAAAGAAAAATCTAAAATTAGCACAGAAGAGATGGAATATTTAGAGACCATGAGGATAATCTGGCAAAAGAAAAAAAAGCTGAAATTCTACTTCATTATATCAAAATTGCAGATGAAACCCAAATTTTAAAGGAAAAAATAGAAAAATATTATAATTAGATAAGGACTTATTTTGAAAATATTACTAGAGCTGAGAAGAGCTTTATAACCATGACACAAAACCCAGAAGCTATAGTGGAAAAAAGATAAATTTGACTTCATGCAAATTAAGACTATTGAATAAGGAAAATGCCATTAAAATTTTAAAAATCAAACCACAAACAAGAACAAGTATTTGCAATATTTATGGAAAAGAGTTAATTTCTTTTACAAAACACTCCAGCAAATCAATAAGAAAAATACCAACAACCTGGTATTAAAAAGGCAAAGAACACAAAGAGGAAGCTCAGAGACAAATACAAATGATGAGTAAGATAGAGAGTAATTCTGAATATACTCAGAATGATAAAGTTGCAAAATAAAGCATTGGTAGAATGCAATTTTTCTTCTATTGGATTGGCACAAATTAAAAATTAGATATTGAATATTATTAGATAGAAGTTGGAGAAAAATAGGCACCTGTGCATATATGTCTCAGTTCAGTTCAGTTCAGTCGCTCAGTCGTGTCCAACTCTTTGCGACCCCATGAATCGCAGCATGCCAGGCCTCCCTGTCCATCACCAACTCCCGGAGTTCACTCAGACTCACACCCATTGAGTCAGTGATGCCATCCAGCCATCTCATCCTCTGTCGTTCCATTCTCCTCCTGCCCCTAATCCTTCCCAGCATCAGAGTCTTTTCCAATGAGTCAGCTCTTTGCATGAGGTGGCCAAAGTATTGGAGTTTCAGCTTTAGCATCAGTCTTTCCAATGAACACCCAGGACTGGTTTCCTTTAGAATGGACTGGTTGGATCTCCTTGCAGTCCAAGCATATATGTTTAGGGATGATAATTGCTGCATAGTTGTTAATAGCAAAACAGAGCAAAGCAAAGTAACTTAGATGTAACTTAAATGTGCCTTAGAGACGTGTCAGTTGAGTAGAAATGGGTGGGCCTTGTACCATAGTTTAGCTCAGTCACTGACGGAACCACACCGTTGGCTCAAAAGTTGAGGTCCTAGGACGGAGGCGTCAGTTCATTGCATCCCTTGGAACTAGGCAAGAAGTTCTTTCTTGAAGGGGGTCTGAGTGGTTCAAAAGAGTAAGCTAATATGATACCACTTGTATATAAATGTTTCTCATATACATGAATTTACATTTATAAAGATAGTTTTTTAGAATACACAAAATAATATTATTATAATACAATAATATTATATATATTGACAATACTAATATCGCCCTGAGTAGTAGGATTGAGAGGAGGATATTAGGCTTTTTATATCCTGTTGTTGTAGCTGTTCAGCCACCCAGTCATGTGCAACTCTTTGTGACTCCATGAACTGTAGCATACAAGTTCTCCCTGTCCGTCACCATCTCCCGAAGTTTGCCCAAATACGTGTCCATATCCTACTATGCTCTAAAAATGTTTTAGTAAGTGCATGCATTGCCTTTATACTAGTATCAAAAATTCTTGATGAATTTAGAAATAGTTTCCAAGCTTCACTGAGACCCTCTTTAGTTAAAGGCTATATCCAACATGCTTAGAGTTTCTTATACTCTCACCTGCTCACAGATTCTCCTGCCTAAGGTATTTCCTGTGTCCTGTCTCAATCATTTTCTTTTCAATTATCCTGCTTTAATTTTCTTTGTATACTTCATTCCAATATGAGGTTTGGGTTCCGCGCCCCCCCCCCCCCCCTCCCC